>CAJUYH010007004.1:0-13810 GCA_910591685.1 Galerucella tenella
GATGAACTGGTTGATTTCATCAGCAGTAAATATCTTCGCTTTCTTTGGCATATATCCATCGGATTTCCTTTTCAGAAATGCTCGTAATTTCGGATATTTTTCAATATTCACATCATTTTTTATTGAAATTGTGCTTCTAAGTATGGAATAGGTACTGTGACCACAAGGAGGAAGCTTTATATTTAACTGCTAATTCGCCAAAATAGAATAGCAGTACATTCTCCGAAAACGAATTAACATGTTTCGCTTTTCGCCAATCCATGAATATCTGGTAAACCATTTCATACCTTTTTTTAGATTTTTCGGGCAAAAGGCTAATTGTACTTAAACTGGCAGCTTGTAGAACTTCTGGTGGAGTGCAGTTGAATTTGTTTTCAATTTCTGAATCCATCATTCTACAAAAAGTCCGCTCTAAATCACCTCCGATAGGTAGGTATAGGTACTATAAAAGTCAAATTATGACATTTCATGGCGAGTCTGATTCAAACATTGCACCGCGACGCTGATTGACCATAGTCGTGTGTAATGGCATTCTTTGACGGTGATTGGCCATAGTCGTGTGAAATGGATCCATTACACACGGGGCGTGGCTTGTTTTGTGTAATGCATCCAGTTACTCAACAAAAATATTACATAAAAAGGATCCATTTTTCAACAGTCATAGAAAAACAAAATGTATCCATCTCTCATTTTAGAGTAGCAAGTATGAAGGGTAAATCATCCCACAGACAAATTTAAGAAAATTTATTTTCTTTTGCTTCCAAAAATTTTATTATTAAAAATGTAAAAATATCTACTTGAAAAATAATATTAATTTACCTAAAAGATATCACCGATGACACTAATAATTTACAAAATAAAAAGACATTTAATTAATTAAATTTATTTTCCGCTGAATAAAATCCCTCGCCGCCTATGGTGTCTCGAAATCTTGCCAATTTAAAATTTCACTATCTATACCAATTCACAGTATATACGAATATGTCTCACTCCGCTGTCGGTAAATAAGTGAATCGTCGTATCATTTTCATTAGTCGGTTTCTCCGCATTTTAAAACCAACAACAATATAACATAAATAATATAATAATATTATACCTGTAGTTAGTTCCCTTCTTATCAACACGGTATCTCGCATGGTCGTCGAACGTAGGTATATACTTTTTTTTTCGAAGTGTCTCATGTCGAAACTGTGGAAACATCGGACGGTCGTGCTATTATAAACAAAAAAATTTTACAGTGTTTTGTTTAGTTTACAGGTATACCTAAACAATAATTTTGTGTATATTTGAATAGTGTAATAATATAATTAGTTAGTTAGTGTCGTGAAGAATGTGCGAGTGTTGTGTTGGTGTTTTTTCTATATAAATATACGCGGTAAGGGTGGATTGTAGTGTTAGAGATGGAGCGGAACAAAAGAAATGTTTCTATTCGGTGAGTTTTTGTATGATTTTATTTTTTTTTACTTTTTTAATGTGAGAACGTAACACTCGTTTTATATATTTATTACGTTAATAATTGGATATATTATTATCGTTTTTATTGAGCAATTGACATTCACTAGTTTTTATCTATTAGATATACCTATATTTGATTGATTAATGTACAGAATGTCACATAATTAGTAATTTTATTATAGAATAAATTCAATAGTTTGAAAACTAAGATGTTTTTGAAGACAAACGGTAAAGCTGCAATTTACGTCTCTAAGAATTCGGTAGTTTTTTTATTAAAAAGGCTTATCGCTATAGTTGGAAGGGGAAAGACTTTTGAAAGATAAAACTGCTAACAAAAGAACATTTTAAAATTTTTATACAGGGTGTTTTCAAATGAGACCTACAACGTTTGCATGCAGATACCTCTCAGAAAATTGGACAAAATGATATAAGGATTGAGGGGTCCAGCCTATTTACTTTTTGAAATACAGAGTGTTAAAGTCGATAGGGAATTCGCTGATGGTATTTGGTGTACACTAGTATGGTATTTTTGGTAATATTTTGGTATTTTAAAAAAAATTTGGTATTATTTGGTATTCTTTGGTAATATTTGGAAATATTTGGTATTATTTGGTATTTTAGCTAAGTGCCTACGAGACAAAAAATGGCCAGATACTTCCCCTTCTGAGTAGAAGCAAATCCTTTTGAACATGCATAGAAAAAGTCAAAATATAGAGATTTAAGAACTGACCCACCTCGAAATCTTGTGCAGGCACCCTCACCACCTTCTCAAAGGGGTGACACGCGCGGACTCATATTTTATTTTTTTTCTCGAAAACGGTAAGACATAGAAACTTCTAGTTTTCGCCATTCGAAAGGTGATTAAATTCACATTTACATTTTCCGGTTATTTTTCTATTTTTAAATAATGCTTCATTTTTTCGTTATTCAGAAAAATGTGGTAGCAGACTGTTTTGCTAAGTAAGTTTTTCGGGTATTTCTCGAAAATGGATCATAATACGAAAATTTTATAGGAATACAAAATTGAAGATCACACAATTTCCTATCGATCGGTATATGATAAGTTAGGATTGTTTTTTTATTTATAGCATCCAGTAGCGTCCGAATGTTAGGGTTTCGGACAAATTGTAGTGCAGCGCCTTACACGTTAATTTTGTTTTTTTTGAAAACGGTAAGACATAGAAACATCTGGTTTGCGCCATTAGAAAAGTGATGAGGTTTTACATTTCCCAGTTATTCTAATATTTTTTGATAATGCTTCATTTTTTCGTTATTCAGAAAAATATGTCTGCAGCATGTTTTGCTAAGTAAGTCTTTTGCCTATTACTCAAAAATGATTCATTATATGAAAATTTTATAGGAATACAAAATTGAAGATCACACAATTTCCTATCGATTGGTATATGATAACAATAAGTTATTAGGATTGTTTTTTATTTATCCCATCCGGTAGCGTTCGAACGTTAGGGTTTCGGGCCAAAATGCGGAGCAGAAAGTATCTTATTTATTTATAAAAAGAAAATATTCGACAAAAAAACTGAACTTGTCTTATAAAATATAAAATAGAACACTTAATATACTTTATTGAGTTTGAAAAAAAAAATTATAATATCGGGGTCTACAACGTAAATAATAAAATAAAACAGTACCTAGAACTAATCATTCCAGTATTTTATATAAAAACAACAGTTTTTTTCAAAAACAAATGAGTATAATATAGAAGAATATTAACTGAAAAACATAAACATTTTTCTAATAAACAAATAAATAAATAATATGAAGTACCTATGAACTAATTACAGCATTCCTTGCAGGTACATAGTTGTGTGCACTTTAATTTTTTAACAAAACATTTTCATCTATGATTACAAATTTTGCAATAACATTTAATCAAAGTTTCTGTAAGTAATTTAATATTTTCTATGGTGGTCCAAATTGGCACCCATTTATTATTTTCAAGCGACCATCCCCAATCAGATGGACATGGTAATTTTTGGAAAGTCTTTGTCAACTGACCCCAAACAAAACCACCTTGATAAATGCACCTTCTAATGTGCAATGAAAGGGCATTTAATGTTGGAGGTAGATTTTCAATAGATCTGTTTTTTTTAATAACTCCATCCGACACAAATCAAGGCTTTCAGACTCTGAATGCTTGTCATAAAGAAATATGACAAACAAAAGAATGCTGTAATTAGTTCATACTTCATATTATTTATTTATTTGTTTATGAGAAAAATGTTTATGTTTTTTAGTTAATATTCTTCTATATTATACTCATTTGTTTTTGAAAAACACTGTTGTTTTTATATAAAATACTGGAATGATTAGTTCTAGGTACTGTTTTATTTTATTATTTACGTTGTAGACCCCGATATTATCAGTTTTTTTTTCAAACTCAACAAAGTATATTAAAAGTGTTCTATTGTATATTTTATAAGACAAGTTCAGTTTTTTTGTCGAATATTTTCATAACTCCAAGAGTTCATCCATTTCTCAAATGTGGTTGTAAAAAATCCAAACAAAAAGGATCAATAAAACTCAAAGTCCAAACCACAAATTTTAATATTGTCCACCAAAAGGACAAAATGGTCAGCAACTAGTTTCGGTACAAAATTACCATCATCAGGCTACAATAGAAATGTTATACTTATCAAAAAAGATCTTATGAGATAATGTTAAAGATCTCATGAGATAATGTTAAAAGTTGAGACAAAATATATTAATTAATTAATATTAATATTAATATATTTTGTCTCAACTTTTAACATTATCTCATAAGATCTTTTTTGATAAGTATAACATTTCTATTGTAACCTGATTATGATAATTTTGTACCAAAACGAGTTGCTGAACATTTTGTCCTTTTGGTGGACAATATTAAAATTTGTGGTTTGGACTTTGAGTTTTATTGATCCTTCTTGTTTGGATAATTTCCTTAATAACCAAAAAATAATAGAATAACCGGGAAATGTAAAATTTAATCACTTTTCTAATGGCGCAAACCAGATGTTTCTATGTCTTACCGTTTTTGAAAAAAACAAAATTAATGTGTAAGGCGCTGCACTACAATTTGTCCGAAACCCTAACGTTCGGACGCTACTGGATGCGATAAATAAAAAACAATCCTAACTTATTATATACCGTTCGATAGGAAATTGTGTGATCCTCAATTTTGTATTCCTATAAAATTTTCGTATTATGGTCCATTTTCGAGTAATACCCGAAAAACTTACTTAGCAAAAAAGTCTGCTAGCACATTTTTCTGAATAACGAAAAAATGAAGCATTATTTAAAAATGGAAAAAATAACCGGAAAATTTAGAATTTAAACACCTTTCGAATGGCGAAAACTAGAAGTTTCTATGTCTTACCGTTTTCGAGAAAAAAAAATAAAATATGAGGCCGCGCGTGTCACCCCTTTGAGAAGGTGGTGGGGGTGCATGCACAAGATTTCGAGGTGGGTCTGTTCTTAAATCTCTATATTTTGACTTTTTCTATGCATGCTCAAAAGGATTTGCTTTTACTCAGAAGGGGAAGTATCAACCATCGTAGGCCCTTAGCTATTTTGCTCGTGCGCAGTAACATCGATAATAAAAAAAGGAAAATTATGAGGTAATATTGCAGCGTCGCAACCCTTTGTCACAAGGCTTGTTCTCACAAGCATCACAGACAGTCTTTGACAGTCAAAGACTGTCTGTGATGCTTGTGAGGACACATCATCTGATCGACGATTTTCATGCGCTGCATTGAGCTTTTTACACTTTTTAAAATCTTCTCGCTTTGTCTCCTGAACGTCCTACAATTATATATACAGTGCTATTCAAAAGTCCCCTCCCCCCTCGTATCTTTTGAACGGCTACACTTAGATACATTAATAAAATTTGGAGGGTGAAAATAAAGTGTTGTAAACTTTTCTACGAATGGTAACAGGTGACGTAATAGAAATAGATGACGTCACAGTGCCACTTTGGCCAATAATTTTAAATAGGACCTTATGGCAAGTAATATCTCGTTTGAAAGGCATTGACATTGGCTACATAGCCATATTAATTTTGTTTGGGTTTAAACCATCTTGCTCCTGCGAATTATTATGGTGCAGTAAGACGTTACCTGGATGAAGAATATCGAGGTAGATGGATCAGCCGGCGAGGTCCTATAAAATGGCCACCTCGGTCACCAGATCTGACACCATTAGATTTTTTCCTATGGAGGTACTTGAAATCCAAGTCACCAGATAGCATTGGCGTTTTGAAAGAAAGAATTATTGAAAAATGCAATGCAATTTCAGCTGATACATTCGAACGAGTACGACAAGAGTTTACTAATAGGATGTATTACTGTCAGGAAGTAGACGCAGCACATTTCGAACACTTGCTATAAGAATCCATTGTTGATATTTGATTAATTAAATTTAAAAAAATAATTTCAATAATTTTGGTATTTATTTAATTTATCCGTCAAAATTAGTTTAAACCCAAACAAAATTAATATGACTATGTAGCCAATGTCAATGACTTTCAAACGAGATATCACGTGCCATAAGGTCCTATTATTGGCCAAAGTGGCACTGTGACATCATCTATTACTATTACGTCACCTGTTACCATTCGTAGAGGAGTTTACAACACTTTATTTTACACTCCAAATTTTATTAATGTAAGTGTAGCCGTTCAAAAGGTACGTGGGGGGGAGGGGACTTTTGAATAGCACTGTATAACGGATATAACCGATATAACGCAGATCGAGTTATTACATGGTAATAATTGGTAATATTCTCGGTAATATTTGAAGTAATGTTGGTATTTTTTGGTATTTTAAGCTGGTAATTTTGGTATTATTTGTCAAATATGGTATTTTAGTGTACAAATTTTGAGGGGTTTCCCCCTCGGTTAAAGTTTTGCGAATTTGAATATTATTTTAGCTTGATAACTTTTAAATGTATGAATAAATTGATTTGACATTTGGCAGGTGATTTTTAAATGAAAAAGGGCATATTTTGATGGAAAAACATGTTTCAATTCTTGATCCAGTGGTGTACATTCAGAAGAATATGTTACTCTTCCCCTCCCAGTTCTCACGCCATTGGAATTTCAAGCTATTTTTATTTTATTTTGTATTTCTCAATGGTGTTCACGTGAAAAATGCATAAGCTTGACATATCCAAAAATATGTAGTTATCAATATAGGTATTTAATGTTATCTTCAACATCTTCAACACTTTTCAAGAATGAAATGAAAAAAAATTTTATGTTCTTATTTTCTTAATAACTACCAAACTACTAATGGTTAGAGTGTAACAGAAACTAATTTGTGAAACAGCAATGCATTGAAAACATTGGGAAAATATTTGTCTTAACTTGTGATATTATTTTTACAATTTTATATACGAGAGGTATCCACATGCAAACGTTGTGAAAACACCCTGTATATAAATCACACCTAGACAGACTAGGTTATGTCCACCCAAGTGAATCCCCTTCCTCTTTTATATGGAATACAAAATATTAGTTATTTTTTTATCAAATTAAATGGACACTACTATGATTGATGACATATTTACATTTTCCCTCTCCCTTGAATATACACTAAGGTATACTTGCTGTAATAGATATTGTGCGAACTTAAAGTTGTCGGCTCTTTGTTCGACTGTAATTCGATACGATACCGTAATAGTCCGCAATATAACTTAAAGGGGATATACGATTGGGTAGCTGCATTAAAAATATTATACGTCCACTATATCATCAAATCATTTTAGACTTTTTGAAAAGTGGCTATTTGAAGACATTTGACTTTTATGATTTTTTCTATCAATAGGCAGTTCTTCTGCAGCAATGCAATGATAATGTTTCTTATTCGAAATTTGAAACACTCTGTAGGTAAACACTCTGTAGGTTGATCCCAACTGAAAACCATGCTGCGAAAACGAACAAATAATGTTGTATAGATTGTCCCACGAAGCATTTTTAAGTTTGGGACTTGATTTAAGAAGTGAGTAAGTTTCAAAAACTTTATGAATATAAACATCATCTAACAATGGCGCTAAAAACCCTACACCTAAGTTTCCAGTGTCGAGCTTCCTAACCGAGTTCCTAACTTATCATTGTCAAATGAAAATAATTAGCTTTAGGTGGCTATAAGATGCATCCTTCTGCCGAGGTGGTGAACAGGTGGATGGAGGATTATACGTTGGAGCATATTTTATCATCTTTCCGTGCTCAGTGAGTTTTGGAGCACTAGCCCCGAAAAAAGTTCTTCTCGGGGTCATTATCAACTGTGTTAAGACCGTAAGCTGGTTGACGTACTGTTAGGGACTTCTAGAAGGATGCACAAAGGGACTAATGAGGAGTAGGTGTTGCAAGGTCGCCCCACTATCTTAACTTATTAGATTTGTTAATGATGATAAAATCGAGGAAAGAATACCGTTTTCAACCGAGTTTTTAATTTTTTAAGAAAAAATCGAGGAAAAAATTGAATGATCCAGGTATATTTTTGTTTCAATCTGTTTTATTTGTTATAAGTTATCAAGCGAAACATTCTGATAATAGCGCATTTTGGAAAAATGGAAATTCCTGTTAGTTGGTTTACATATGTTTATTGAAAAATTCTTAGCCTACTATAGAACCAAACAAAAGTTCAATGTCAAAATATTTTCTTACTGAACATATTCTCCTCTTAATTGGATACATTTATTAAAGCGAATCTGTAACGTTTCAAGACCTTTCAAAAAAAATGTTTCTTCTTGCTTTGCAAACCAGACCTCCACAGCTTTTATTACCTCCTCGTTGGAAGAAAATTTACGACCTTTAAGACTTTTTTTCAGTTGAGGAAAGAGATGATAGTCGGACGGAGCCAAATCTGGTGAATAAGGGGGGTGTTCTAGTAATTCAAAACCCTAAATCACGAATTTTTTGCATGGCAAAATGAGATTTGTGTGCAGGGGCGTTGTACTGCAAAAGCAAAACACCTTTGGATAGCTTTCTGCGTATTTTCTCTTTATTTTTTCCCGTAGAGTTTATTGTTCTACCCTTATCCAAAAAATCAATCGTGATTACTCCATGGCAATCCCAAAAAACTGAAGCAAGAACTTTTCCAGCAGATTTTTCGACACGAAACTCCTTAGGTGTTGGAGAGGACGGAGGACATTGATCACCAAGGGTAATAAGCGTATCTTCGTAAATCTGCTCCTGAATTTACTCCAATTTTTCGATTTTCACAATTTCGGCGGACATATTTTTTCTTTCAATTTATTGCGTAACTCTGCTTCACTTTTTTGACGTCCAACTTCACATTGACACTTCTAATGAGTTATTGTTCGTTGCTATGGTAACGCAATATTTTGTTTATGCATGGAACTGGTCTAGACTAACTAAATATCAATACATCCTCGTATATCATGTAAGTCTGATAAATGACTTTGGAAAAATATAAATCAAGTAAAAGAACTTTTTGAGGGTAGAAATTCCACCGAAACAAGGTATTGACATCACGTGTCATATGAAGTCTTCACGTTAACTTCGAATCTAACCTACAATTTTTTCGTCTACTTATTTTCTGTCGCCGATGTTCCCGAGGGAATCTAAACTGGTTTATCAGCAGTGTGGAAAAATGGTCAACTTTTTGTGTACTTTCATTCTATTATTTTGACATTGATATTTAATATGAAATAGACTGAATATAAAAAAAATTGAAACTGGCTTGTAAAACATTTTTTTGAATTTTTAGTTGTATTGAGTCCTCGATTGAGTCATAAAACTTTTTGTATTTTCTTCTGTTTTTTGTGTGAGTTGGGGAAAAGATTTAATATGTAACCCATTTTATTTTAGTTATTTTCATTACTGGCTAGCTCAGCAATGGCGTGCATGAACTGGGCATAAAAGTTTGTACAAACAAAAGATCTTCGTGCCTTATTCGACTCGTACTAATAACAAAGAATGGGAAATCCTAATATTTTTCGTATAAAAGCAATACCTGGCTTATAGTAGGTCTCTGGAACCGACCCTTGAATGAGGTAGTAAACTTAGAACAGAAAGTTTAACCATAAAACAATATTGCATTCGTGTTGCGAGGGCTTAGCTATTTCCGAATCGATCAACATACAGAGTAATCTGAATTAAATCGGTAAATCCTTGGAAGTTTTGAGAATTTAAGGATAAATTGATAGAAATCCTTTAAACAAAAGGAATTTAGTTGAAGTCTAAATTTTTATTTTGTACCCAAGTTATAAATTTTCATATTACAGTTTGTCTCAAAGTATATCGTCTTAGTTTTTGCCAGAAATCATCTGAATATGACCATTTACGACCTTAAAAGAATTTCTCCCGAAAAGATGGGATTGAATTCATTTGGCAGTATTAAATATTCCGTTTTATCGTGCTTCTTCAAGGGGCTCTCCATGTGAGTGTTATAAGTTATTATTAATTTTTCTCGCAATATTGCGTCGAAAACACTTGTCATTAAATGTAAAGCTAATTGGGAAAAATGTGTATTAGTAGAAGATCCGAGCTTAGGTCTACCTTCACCGAGCTGATAGTAGAATGAAACATATTTTATCATGAACTTATTAGAAAATATATTAAAAATGGGTTGGCTAAAAAAATTCTGGACAAACTATTTTGAATTATTTTTGAAAAATGATTTTTAATAAAATATTGCAACATCAGAATAATTAAAAAAAATTTCGAGGTAAGAGTACTGAGTTACTGACGGGACTTTCAAGGTGACGTTGCCAGTACAAATAGGGGGCGCCACGGGTGAGCTTCCCATCTATATAAGTAGGTTATCAGCTATAATATACCAAGGACATTGATAATTTGCAATAATTTTG
This sequence comes from Galerucella tenella, assembly GCA_910591685.1. Taxonomy (NCBI): domain Eukaryota; kingdom Metazoa; phylum Arthropoda; class Insecta; order Coleoptera; family Chrysomelidae; genus Galerucella; species Galerucella tenella. Next base: position 10,285 of record CAJUYH010007004.1, read on the forward strand.
TCATAGGTGGTGGAGGGTTGTTATCTCAAAGCAACATGCTTGAGGAAGATAATTTTTTATTATTTTTGGTACTTTGGTCAATTGAATTATTTTTTTCCAAATCTTGAAACAGTCATTTTTTATAATTGACAACTTATTAACAGAAAATATTTTTAAATTACCTTGGAAACGCTAAGGCATAAACAATTATTATCAAAGGTAATACCACGAGTGCTTCAAATTTTATCAATAATTTTTTCTTTCCCACGAAAACTTGTTTATTTGGTAAAAATATGAAAACAAACCGATTGATAAAATTACGAGTCCGTTTGGACGAGGGATTTTATCTAAATTCGGTTTGTTTGAATGTTTTTGCCTTAAATAAACAAGTTTGAGTGATGAAGATGAAAAATTATGTGATAAAATTTGAAGAGCGAGTTGTATTTGGGAAGATTATTTTTTTCAACAATTTAAAATTTTTTATTACCTGAATATTTAATATTCTCTTGGGTGATGGCACTCAATCGGTTTGTGTTCATTTTTCAATAAACTTCGAAGCACTTTTAGTTGTCAATAATGACAAATTTAAAGTAAAATTTTGACGTTTCGATGTAAACAAGGTTTTATCGATGAGGAAGCAGAATTATCAGTATAATACCGAATGATTGGCTAGAATAATGTATTGCTATTGGTTAAAACCACCAAAATGTCAGATTTTGACAAGTGAAAAAAATAATCAGTGTAAATATACGTGAATGGAACAGATAGATTTAACGAGGCAACCCTAATTTCTTTAGAACTCAATTACGTGGTAGTCCACTTTTAGCGGCTAAATTTAGAAATAAAATGTAGATTTTCGGCAAATTACTGATAATATTTTGAGTTCGGCAACGCTGCTTCAAATACTTTGCTGTCAAATTAAGCTAATTCACAATTTATTTGCAGTAATTTGATCCGGACACCGCATTGGTTAATAATTTTATTTAGAAAATTACTTGAGGCAAGTTTTGAACTAATTTGATTAATTGACTCTTGAGATTTATAGGAAACATGTTGTAAAAGTATAATGTTGTATACTCAAAGAATAAATATAACAAATTCAATATATTATAGTCTCATGTGACATTACCCTTGGAGATGACATCTGGTAAAATACTCGATGAACTACAATTGAGATATGGAGTGAGTAGGAAATTCAAAAAATGAATGATTTAGTTTCATACCGTTAGGACAAAATAACAGACGAATATTACTTTTTATTAAACTAAAGTGAACAAATTCTTATGTAGAATGTGACCTGCACAAAGGTTTTCGAAGTGCTCACAGTAAAATAATTAGGGTTAATGTGATTCAATCCAATGTTAATACTACATTTGTATATGCAGGTAATAATCTGTGTGTCTATCTTATTCTCTTACATAACTAGTTTACATTATATGATTCTTCCATCATTAATAAGGTGTGAATTAAGAAATTGATATTCAAAAGTTCCGCCATTGCCAAATTGTGCAGCCTTAATAAATCATACCGAAAGTTCTATTTTCGGGACGGCTGCAGAAAAAGGTATTATCGATGATGAAGCAGAATTATCAGTATAATACCCGAGATAATACCGAATTATTGGCTAGAATAATGTTGCTATTGGTTAAAAACATCAAAATATCAGATTTTGAAAATAATCCATGCAATATTTTATATAAAATCATTTTTTGAAAAATAATTAAAAATGGTCCACCCATCTTTTATATATTTTCTAATATACTAAGTTCATGATGAAAAATGTTTCATTCTATTATCAGCTCGGTGAAGGTCGACCTAGGTTCGGTTTTTAGACTATCTGATGTTTTGTAAGTAGAGGATTGATTCATTAAGCAAGAAGCTTTAAAAGAAACCTGCTTATTTACAACGACACCAATATCATTTACAAAGGCAGTGGAAAATGAAGTGGAAGAAAAAACTTAGTGATCTTCAAATAAAAAAACAAAAAAATAAATATTTGTGAATCTATTGGCCATATGATTTATTGCAATTGGCCCATTAATTTTGTGATTGCCGGCAAAAGCTAAGACGATATACTTTGAGGCAAACTATACTTCGTTTATTAAAAATTTGCATTTGCTGGTAAAGTAATTTGATGAATCATAACCGTAACAAAGGTAAAAGTAATGTCGTTAGATAACGACCTTGTAAAATAAACATTTATTATTATTAGACCTAATAATTGCCTATCAATTACATTTAATGAATACTATCCATTTCCGTGAGTTCAATACTTCAGCATTAAACGCTGAACGACTTTGGATATAAAACAAAGAGCCAAGAAGTGACAAAAGGCGAGATTTTCTATTTAAATCTTCTACAAAGAGATGTGTCAATAATTAATGGCGTTTTAACCTGTTTCAATTGACAGATATCCCTTTTCCTTAATAGAGGAGTTCAGTCTAAGGTCAGTGTGGCCAACAAAAAGTGGTATTTCTGACAAGAATGACAGTTAATGTCTACCCCTTAAAACATAAGATTTTTGCATGTTTTTCATCATTGGGAACATCTATATTGCTTCATTAAAATAATGAATACACCCCCGAATCGTATATTTTAAAATTTAAAATGACTTTTTAGCTGAATACTCAACATTTCGGTGGCCAATAACTCTAGGAACTTCTGGCAAGTCACCATTTCATTTCTGTTATTCAGTCACTAATGATGTCAAATGTCAGTTATATTTATTTTTGTTGATATTCGTTTAATTCTGTATGTCCATTTTCGATTAGGTTTTTGTAGCATCTCTAGTTAGGTGTATCTCTATTCTTCTAATTACTTTTTCCACTGACATCTGACATAACTAGTGACAGATAACAGAAATGAAATGGTGACATGCCAAGAGTTCCTGGAATTTTTGGCCACCGATGTGCTGTGTATTCAGCTAAAAAGTCATTTTAAATTCCAAGATCTTGCATGCAAAAATCTTATGCTTTAAGGGGTAGACATTAACTGTCATTCTTGTCAGAAAAACCACTTTTTGTTGGCCACACTGACCTTAGACTGAACTCCTCCTTTTCAAGAGTGCGTTCGAAATCACTCTGTGAGTCTGGGCGTCACACCGAGTGCACACCAGCCGTTCGAAAATGAATTATTATATGCTGTGGTTGACTTTTACACTAGTTCGAAAATACCCGGGGTGTCACCCAGAGTGCACTCTTTTTTAACCAGCTTTTCCGCTAGGTAAATTTCACTCCTGTCATTCTTTGTCAGTTTTTTGTTGAGTTGTTTACTTTTGAGTTGCTTTCACCACTTGCACTGTGATTGTTTTTGCATATTATTATTCATTCTTCGTGAATCGCGAACATGAAATCCCAGTTAGTTTATAATGAAAATGGCGAAATATCTATGTTAGGTTATAATTATACACCAGTTCGCTCGAAAACACACCGATAAAATTCACTCTATTGATCACGTGACCATATACCATTCTCACCCCTTTGAGTAGAGTTTAATCATTCTTCGAACTCACTCTTAGGTACATCTAACCTAATATAACTTAATCCAA
>CAJUYH010007004.1:13910-32535 GCA_910591685.1 Galerucella tenella
TAATAATTCTTAGCTTATTCCTACTGATATTCAGTATTTTTTCGGCCCGTTTTACACATGTGTCACCTATGAAGGTTTTACTGCGTACCTGCTTTGGAGTGTTGCTCCACTGAAGTCTAGATTTGTACCCATTTTTGTATTTGCCCTCGGATTACCTTCTTTGTGGTCCCAAGAGCTGGTTCTGGTCCAACATATGCTGTTGCTGAACCTCTTCTCGCGAGTTCATCAGCTTGTTTATTTCCAGAAATACCGTTATGTCCCGGCACCCACACTAATCTTACTTTAATGTGGTTTGCTAGTTCATTTAGTTGTTTCTGGCATTCTTCTACCAGTCTGAATGTTACCTTGCGGCTGTTTGGAGCTGCAAGGGCTGCCTGGCTGTCAGTATGTTTATCCTTTGAGTGTCAGTCCTATGTTTGTTAATTCTGACACATTCTAGGATAGCATAAATCTCCTGTTCTATGCAGTTCGATGCAATCTCATGGTGAGATTCTCACCAGTCCATTAAAAATAGGAGACAAGATATCAACGTTTTGAAAAATTTCCCTCGGCTCAAAAAGGGTGAGCGGAATAATCTTCGGTTCTCAAGTAAAGATAAGAAAGTAGGAAAATAAGACAGGATTATTCCAGTATCTCGGATAACAAATAGATATTTTAATTCTCTCTATTCTATTTTTCTTAATTGATTGATTGATTGATAAAGGGTTAAAACCACCAATCAATTCGACAGCCAAAATTCGTTGCGTACTATTTAGATGTCAGTGATTAATTTATTATTATTTTATCTCGAAATTCAATCACAGGGACGTATCATTTTCCTTTTTTGCTTCGCTTCCAAATTCGATGAAGCAATCACATACAACTAATTTTAAATTAGTTATATAATTTGTTGCTGTATAAATGGTGTATGTATAAACTTGGCAGAGATACATTTTTTTCAAATCATTTTATTTCGAGTATATGTTATATACCTACTTGTTTTGTAGATAACCTTGCATATATATGGATTCTCAAATCCTCGATAAGTAGATTCTGATCGATAAAATTAGATAATAAAAATGGGAAAATGAATGTTCCAGGAACTAGTGTTTATAGAAATTGTAGAAATGTATATACAAGGTGCAGAGATAACAAAGTCATTATCTTGCATACCGCACCTTTGGAGAAACACTGACAAATGCAAATTCATCAGTAATTGTTCAGCAAACGCAAGTTTTTGAAATTTATTCTCGGTTTTTGGCGGTGAAAAGGAAAACTTATGAAAATATAGATTAAAAACTATGGCAATTGTTACTATACTATACTAACTGCTTGCTTTTTTTGCGAAATGAACTCTCTTAATTCCATGAAATTTTGGAAAAAGTTGATAATGAGCCATTGTTCCTCTAACTTATTTCTGAATTTAGACAAATTTAGGGTTGAATTTGTAGTTCATGGAATATAAACTCAAAATAATGTTTTCAATTTCTCCTCAGAAATAGGAAATTGGAATTGTACGCTTAGGTTAGGTTCTATGTCAGTGGGGCCTTCTCGTCATCTCCACTGCGGCCTTCGTTAGGTCTATTGTGGCTCATCCCTAGGGATTACAATTCATCCCACAATCCTGTGCTTCTGGCGAAGTCCATGTATTTGAGGGTACTTTTTTGAAGTCGTTCGGCTCTAAGGTACTAAAACCGAATATATTATACCTTACCCTGCCCAAGGCTGAGCATGAGCATAGTATGTGCTCCGCTCTCCGTCCTCCAATTAACAGAACCGAGAGTCCGAGGTCTCAACCAGACTCATCTTCCTTAGGTGGTAATTTAGTCGACAATGTTCTTTGAGCAATCCCGACAGAATGCGTAGGTTTGTTCTACTCCATTCCAGGATCTGCTTATTTTTTGTACTCGAAAGGTAATATATGAACGCCGAGTGCCGGTATGTTTGCTTAGTACGTGGAGGTTTTCCTCTCCGTCCAGGTATGGCTATGGCTATGGTTGATCTAGCAGTGCTTTCCGCAATGCCAGTGGTTCAGGTCCGATAAATAAAGTCTCTGATCCCTTTTTTGCCAGAGTGTCGGCCTCCTCATTGCTCTCCACTCCTCGATGCGCCGGCACCCAGGTCAAAATAACTCGTTTCCTTGCCTAGTATTTCAAGGGATTGTAGACAATTATATACCATCTTAGATTTTATCCTGTTCGAGCTCAGTGCTTGAAGAGCAGCCTGGCTATCTGACAGGATGTGTATGTTATTTTTTACAACATGTAGATTCATCAGCTCTCTTGCAACAGCCAGTTCAATGGCTTATACTTCAGCCTACCCAGGTTGGCTGTAATTTCAACTCTGGGATTCCTGTTGAAGACCGCCGCTCCAGCTCCGTTTCCGGTTTTGGATCCATCAGTGTAAATCACGTAGTCCGTTTCTAGGAAAGAGATTTCTTCGCTATCCCATTGGTCTCTCGTGGTAATGAGCACCTTAAAGGGCTTGTCCACGTGAAGTTTTGTGACAGAAAGATCCGAGGACATCCCAAGAATGTGGTGATTCTGTATTTACCTCATCAATCCTGAGGGATTCCTCAGAGCCCAACTAGCAAAATGGAATTCTAAGAGGACTGAATTGTTGTATAACAGTCGGATAGACCACTTGTTTCATGTGATTTTTCCAATAAGTGCTTGATGAAGTACTTATTATACCCCAAATTTTTTTTTGGTCTTACATCGAAAAGCTTGGTCGTATAATATATTACATCAGACAAAAATAGTTATGCTGTATACAGATACACTGTGTTATTATTAACATGCGACAAAAGGATTCCTGTACAAAACTGTCAAACGCTAGCTAACTTTTTCACCAAATAGCGTTCATAAAAAATAATAACAGATTTGAAAAAGTCGTTGAAAAATATGTTCAAAGGCACCCATGAGTCTCTTAAATTCGCTCGTAGGGAATAGCCAGCAGTGTAAGGGCACGGGAAATTTAAAAGTATGGCGGTTCGATTCGCCGCTGTAGTGAAATTTGTTTTTAGTTCTTTTTCACAATTTTTTTTAAACATTAAATATCAAATAAAGCAAGGTTATTTGTTTCAAAAAAAATTTTTATTTAATTAAATGCTTAAATTGCTCTCCGTTTGCTGCTAAATAGTGTTCCGAAAAGTATAATAGATAAATAAATTTTTGTAACCAATAACTTTTCTTTATGATTTAAATTTTTAATTTCCCGTGTCCTTACGCTGCTGGCTATTCATTCCCTACGAGGTTTAAAGTATTCAATAGTGGTATGAAAATGGACGACGTTTTTAAACATAACTATCCATTTTTTCATCAAACCAGAGTGAATTTGAGAGAATTAGAGCTTATTTATTAACGACTTTTTCAAATCTGTTATTTTTTATGAACGCTATTTGGTAAAAAGTTCTGGCGTTTGACAGTTTTGTACAGGAATCCCTATGTCACATCTTATAAATAACACAGTGTATACCCTGGTTTTACCCTTCACAAATATAATTAGATCATCTGCGTAGAGTCTAGCTTGAACAGGCTTATTAATATTTTTGAGCGTATCATTGATTACGATTAGGAATACAGTGGTAGTTATGATTGATCATTGAGGATTTCCGTTCAATTATTTTTTTTGGGATGAGATAAACTAGAGTTGACTCTCTTGAAATTCCAGATTTTTCAGAAAACTTTGAATAAGAGACAAAATATTTCCTTGATACCATTAAAGTATAGATAAGATTTAAAAACTCCATGTGTGTGGATATAATTCTTCTCTTTGATCAGAATATTTATCCTTTGGTTAGTTAAAGAAACAGCTTATTTTAATAGCTTTTTCTATTGATTTTATTTATCGTGACAATACAAAATTAGTGGACTGTATATTGACAGCTATGTCAAAAAACCATGGTGATAGCACCTTAGGCTGGTGGCTATGTTTAAAACAGGAACTAGATAAAAAAGATTGTTCACCATGTTTTGTTTACTGATGTCAAAAAAGACTGCAACACGTTTAATATTAAATTTTATTTTATATAACTGAAATCAATATTGTTTGCAACATCTGCGAAAATTGTATTTTCTTCACTCGAACTTTTTTTTAATAATTCCAATATCTCTAACTCTTTAGCCGCTAAGAAAATCAACAATTCATCGGAAAATTTGTATCATACTTTTACTTTGTTGTTTTCTTATAAATATGAACGAAATTCATTCAGACACTTATCTACAATTTAAACATTTATGTGTCCTGCGATAAAGGAAAGATATGAAAATTTTATAGTATTAAAAATTTAAATAATTTATACATATTGAAAGTTTCATTAAACATGGAAAGTTGATATTGGAAATAATAAGAACTTTTCTTGTAACCAGTTTTCAGTGACATAGACATACAGTGTGCAGCATTAGTGCGAGGAAGTCCAATTACTCACGTGTCATGAGAGATACAAAAAAACTTTATTCACAAAAATAGGATGCAGCTTAAGCTTGACATTTTGAAACCAGTTGAAAGTATACAGGATCTATAACACTGTACCGCATCAAACATATGTTTTTTAAATGAAACACCCTATATTTTATTGCATATTTGGAATCAGCTTGACCTCCTTATTTAATAATATAAAGTTGTGACACAGATTATAAATAGAACAGATACGAATCCCGGTAAAACATTAAACGATTTTCAGCTCCGTCTTCAATGACTCAATGACCTTGGACCTTTAACTCGGCATGGCCGCGATATTGCCTGTTTAAAATATTTTCTGAATTTCTCACCAAATTGCAGTGTTGACTCGGGGACAATAACAATTTCTAGTACCGGATCTAGTTTTTTTGGAAATTTCCACTAAATCTTTAAAACTGCGCAATGAATTAAAACAATAATCATAATCGAATATATATTTATGTATTTATTTAATACCTACCTATATGCACATTCTTATGATTTGTTATAAATAGTCATTACTCTTGGGAGTTTAATTAATAAATACATTTTTAGATAACACAAACAATTATAAAAATCAACCAAATTTTAAAGTAGGTACAAATAATTCTTAATTTATTTATTATCAAAGGGAATACAATATACACCTTTGCAAGGGAGAATTTTGATAATAATTTGTAGCACCAAAGTTAATATCAGAAACTTTAATTTCTTATATCATAGGCCGGGATATTAAATTACATACTCTCATCCTTCGGAAATCGAAAAAACTTTATTTTTCTTTCGGAATAAAATTTATATGGACAGTCTCTGTATGAACAATAGACTTCGTCGTGATGTTTATTCATTTTATAAGAATAATAATCTATACCACTATATTTTCATAGTTAATATTACCACAACGCACAATCGATTAGTCAAATAACACAATTAATAACGCCGATTGAACACCTTCAAACAATGAAGCAAACAAAAATAGCGTTATGAATTTTGAGCACAGATTACAAGTGATTGTGAGCATATTTTGACGTTTTGAGCCAAGCCGTCCCCGTTATTGTGCATGGTTGCCAAGGATACGGTTTGTGAAAAAAAGTATATATTTTTTATCGTATGATATTTATACATGATAATCTTTTTAATTGTATAATTCTTTTAATGTTAAAAAAATTGATTTGAAACAAGTGATTATCGAATATTTGTATCTGTAAAACTATCACACTTAAAAATAATGCTTATAAAATATTTGACCTATGATCCTAAATTGACGGAAATATTATGCAAATTGACAACCCTGTTGAGAAATTTCGCGAAGCAGACCGAACGGAGTCGACATAAGACGATGGGCATTTAAATGGGTATGTCCACCCATCTCTCTCTCTTTTTACTGTTCTCTGTTAAGCTTTCGTATCTGTTCTCTTTATAATCTGTGGTTGTGATGTGTTCTACGGGGTATTTAGAAAAATTTCCATAAATATCGTAACAAGTTCAATACCCTGTACAATGTAAAAAAAAATCAAGAATGAAAATCTGTTGCGACCAAAGCATTCGAATAGTAGTGAAGGTTTCAGGAAATTATTTATTTCCTTAATATTCATTGAATCTGATATAGGGTGAATCAAACTACGAATACACTATTTTCTCGGTTTTTTCAAATGGATCACCCTGTATTTTATGTGAGTATCAAGAAGTACCACCAACATACTTCCTTATTTATAATGCATTCCTTATACGTGAAATTATTAGTTCTTGAGATATTTTGATTTTTCTATCTCTTACTGCACTAGACACACTTTTCTATAGAGCTAGTTTGAGGAATAACTATTCGAGAGGAAAGTGCCCTTTTTTTCTTCCGCAGAATGCAGTTTACTACCCGACGTGAAGCGAAGAGCATTAATCATTCAAGGCAGTAAAAGGCACTTTACTCCTGTTTAATGTATATAATTTTTCCTCCTCAATAAAGTGTAATAAATCTAACAACTTTGCACTCTAAAAGTCAATTGCAATGTTTACTGCCAGTCTGCCACAACATACTGCTTTATTCGTAAGTCGTATCTAACTGAAGTTGAAATTTTTCAAGTATTTGAGATGTTGAAATTACAGGGACAATTTCAATATAATAATTTACAAGTTTCAACATTTACAACGTAGTAAAAATAAGAAGAAGGAAAAAGTAGATTGTGTCACAAGGACAGAAAATGAGCCAACATTGTTAGATGATGATGGTTAGAGGATGCTAAAGCGCTTCCTGCCGAATAAACCAAAAAACAGGAAAATATAACAAAAAACTTTGACATACACTGCTTTTATTTAAAATGCTCACGTAAAATGTCAAAGTCATCGAGTGACAGTTGGTGGAAATTTCCAAAAATCCTGAAGTTATGAATGTCTTTTTGACCCCGATCTGAGGAAGTACAGGGGATTTGATGCTTTTCACTCCATCCGTTCTAAAGAAACAAAATTGACGCTAGGAGTACCTCAAGTTAAACTTTAATGTGTTTATACAGGGTGTTTCAATATTCATGCGACAAAATTAAGGAGGTGATTGAAATTAAGATGGGTCTTTCCTATAACAAAATTTGTTCAGCCCACCCCTTTCCGAGATATCACCCTTGAAACCTGGTGACTAAAATTAAGTTTTTTTTTCTAAAATTTCAGAAAGCTAGAAACTTGAAATTCTGTAATTTTCGTGCACTCCAAAAGGACTAACCACGGGTGCTTTTTCAAAATTCCTATTACCTTATACGGGGGTGAAATTAGCAACCCTTAATTTATATCATATCAAAACTTTTTTTCGAGTTTAAGTTTTATGAAATAAAATTTAACTTAAAATCCTTGTTTTTTTTGAAAACTTTTTTTATTAGGTATTAAATTTTTCTCCCATAATTTATAATATTTTTAATTAATTGAGTGGAAAATAGTAAAGATGTAAAATAAACGAATCATAATAAATGCTGGAAATGCACGAAAATTACAGAATTTCTAGTTTCTAGTTTTACTGAAATTTTAGGAAAAAATCCCAACTAGCAAAATGGAATTCTAAGACGACTGAATTGTTGTATAACAGTCGAATAGCGTTGTTTTGAGGACACATTTTTTATTAAGCTTTTTGTTGCGATAATTTGGTTTTTTAAAGAAAATTTTTGTATTAAATGATTCTATAGTGACTTTTACAATATATGTTATAAGGCATTATACGATCATTTCTTTTAAAATGATATAATACCTTATGAGCAAATTTATACAATATCAAAAATATCATTTTATAAGACTTTTATACCTATTGTATAAGAGTTCTATAATATACTATATAACTAACAGCTACAACATTATAAAATATACTTAAGCTTGTCTTATTGAAGCTGTATAATGTTGTGTAATAAATATTGTACAGCATTAAATTGCGTTGCAGTATAGAACACTCTTTATTTGTATAGTGCCTAAATATTTTTCGTTATAAAACAGTTATCGTATACCGTTCCATTTTACAATAAAATATTGTTTAAAGCATTTCTTTGGGATAAAATTGTTGTATTATAAATCGCCATGTTCAAATAAGCAATTCTTGTACCGCTATCGCCGCCATTATGATCAATTTAGTTGGAAACGTGAAACTATATTGAAAAATGTGACTTTATCATTATTTAGAGAATTATATTGTGAAAGAATATCCATATGAAGTGATAAACTATTGAAATCTTTAAAAAAAAAAGTATTTTAGGATTTTCTATTCTATTATTTTTTTGAAGTATCTACTTGAAACTTAACCAGAATTGAAGCGATTCATTTTATAGTAGCTGTATAAATGATTATAAAACAGTCGATTAAGAGTTGTATAAATCTGTATTAAACAGTCATATAAGAGTTGTATAAACTTTTAATAGAACTGTTATACAACCAAACAGTTGTATAAAAATGGGCCCTTTCTACACTCACCGGCACGAAAAACGGAGCAGTTGAATTTTTTTAAACAAACTTCAAATTTTAATGCTTTCTGATGTTTTATTTTTATAATATCTTACACAGAAAAAAAATAACATGTTTAAAATATTTTTTAACAACAATTGAACCTTTATTTGAAGTAAAAAAGTTTATTTGAGTTAAAATAATAAACCCCATAAATCTTATTACTTGGCCGTAAAGTGCAAGTGCATAGTTGGCCATGATTTTTGAGAAATGTGACAGATCCAACGTGACAGATACGTTAAATTTGTGCTGCGTTTATTTAATCTATAGTGATACATTTATTTAATCCAAAAAATATGTCTGTTAATCCCGAAACAGCGGCTGCTATTATTGCGTTGCTTCAAGATGGGAGGAGTGAACGATATGTTGTCCGACAGTATAATGTATCCAATAGCTCTGTGCACCGTATTTTTACACGTTTTTTGGAAACTGGAGCTTACAATAGACGACCTGGATTTGGTCCTCAACGCAGAACTAGCGCTCGTGATGATCGTTTTATCACCTTACAAAGTCTACGAAATCGTCATGCTACAGCTGTTGAAATCAGAAATCAACTTCAGTACGTCCGGCAAACTAATGTAAGCGAGCGGACAGTTTGGCGAAGACTCAGGGAAGCCAACCTAACCAGTTGTAGACCTGCGACAGGCCCAGAACGTCTTAGGCATCATCGTGTTGCACGACTTTAGTTCGCCAGAATTCATGAGCACTGGGGTGAAAATGGATGGGGGCACGTTTTATTTACTGACGAGTCCAGATTTAGCTCATGGTCTCCAGATGGCCGTGAGAGAGTATCGCGAAGGCCACACGAGCGTTTTGCTGAATGTACCTTCAGCCCTAGGGTAGGATATCAAGGGGGATCCGTTATGGCGTGGGCCGGAATTTCTCTGGAGGCACACACAGAATTGTACATCCTTCCGAGAGGCTCCTTAACTGCTGCCAGGTACATTGAGGACGTTCTCCAAGATTTTGTTGTCCCTTTTGTTGATTTTATTGGAAATGACTCAATTTAAGTCACCACTTTGTCGCATGAATTTAGAAAAACCCTGTATATTTTTTAAAATTGATATAATTAATACCTACTAAATTGTGACCTGGTATTACTAACTCAATATTTATTTTTAAAATTAAGTTGAAATTTCTCAAGGTTAAATTAATTTGTTATTTCATTATTATTGTTTGCTCAGTGATATCCATTGTTTGTTTAATTATTAGACGAGCGCTGACACTTCTTATACTTTCAATATACTCCCAAAATTACGTTAATCATGGAATTAAAAAAATAATTTCCACCTATTCTACAGGTTGAAATTATTTTACACCCTGTGGATTGTGAATTGTTTTCCGGTTCGTTGAACTTAATTATCTACTTCATATTTTTTTAATAATTTAATTATAATCAGTTGTTACGTAAAACTATGTAAGTATTTAACAACAGCAAAAAATAATTTCTCAAAAAGTCACGATCAATTATTATACAACAATTAGAATACATGGTTAATCTGAAATAATTGACATCAAATATAATGCGTCATAGGATATTTTTCAATAAAAAGAAAAAGTGAAAAACAATTGAGTTACATACAATTTTCTTTACTTTTTCATGTCATAATTACAGCATGTATTAATACTCTTGGACATCTGGCCCGTAACAAGTCAGTTAAAAATTTTCAAAAAATGTCAAATCGCAAAATTTACAACAAAATTTTTTTTTATTGTCATGAAATCCGTGAAATGAAGTTTTTTGAAACAAGAAATTTACTTGTCGACTTAATTTCTTTATAAAATACTTCAATTTGTTTGAAACTTCATTATATTTGAACTAATATAAACAATATAAAAGAATATACAAATAGAGGGAATTGAAAAAATCAATATTTTGCTCTTTTCCATGGTTGGTCAATAAACTAAAATGTGAAACTATAGTACCTATTGAAACTATAATATGTAATTACAGTTAAACACAATGCAATTGACAATTACATTCGTTTGCTATCAAAAATATTGGAAAACAATTGTTTCTCTACAATACTAAAATTATTCAGTATGGATCTTCATCGAGTGTAAGCATATCTATTCAATTATCTTTCCATCTTCAAATAGAGTCATGAGATTTTCGAAAAAAACTCAATTTTAACTTAAAAACTCGGGTAAATACCAGAAAATTATGCCACTGAAATTTTAGGAGAGTACTCTATAGAAACATTAGGTACTGTAAATTTTTTTTATAGACATGAAATAAGCATAAAATCCACAAAATGGAGAGATTGACAGGTCGCCTCTGTTTTCGATATAATTATATTAATTATCTCTACACCTTCAAATAGTGTCCTGAAATTTTAGAAATAACGCCATTTTCAACTTAAAATGTCTCGCGAATACCACAAACCGATGAATATTAAACTGGAAATTTAGAAGACTAGTCCCAACAGACCAATCTACAGGAAGAAAATTCCACAGTACCATAACCTGGAGAGTTTACTTTTTCTAAATCGTCGAAATAAGATTATTAAAAACAACCAAAACTGCAAATTTTACATATATGAATGAATTTTAAATGGATATTTTCAAGAAATAGAAAGGGCTGTGACAAAAACTTTTTTCCTCCAGGGCAGCCATTGAACTACCAAGGAGTAGGCTAAGGAAGATAGCAGGACTCCTGACAGGGCACTGCTGTATGAGGAAGCACCTCTACAATCTAGGAGTAGAGGAAAGTTCCCTATGTAGGGGTTGCGGCATGACTGATGAAACGTCAGTTCATGTTCTCTTAGAGTGTCCACACTGGGCTGTATTACGCAGGCGAATCTTCGGAGTCACTGTCATGGCTCCTGGAGACACAAGCAGGCATCCACTGAAAAAGGTTGCGGCCTTTATTGAAGGGCTCGGCTTCATGGATGACTAGGTAGCAGGATTGGCACAATGGGCCCGCCAGTGGCCTCAGTTTCGGAACCTTGGCTTGAGTTGTCCAGGACAAGGCTCGCCTGCACATTTAGTAGTAGTAGTAGTATGTAATACATCTGACGTTATAGATAAACAATTTGCATATTCTTTGGTGGTTGAGTAGTAAGCACACCAGACTTTCACGCGGTAGACCCGGGTTCGATTCCCCGCGAGGAATTTTTTTTATTGTTAATTTTATTTTTGAATAATCATTCTGCTTGATATTAATAACGACAACAGGTAGACGTTTGAAATATTTAGCAGAATATTCATTATTATAGATAATGGTACGGTACCCTTCATGAGGGAGTCCGACTGGCAACATCTACTTATAACAGCATCGTATATTTAAAAAAGGAAACCGTAGCATTATACAAATTGGACATTCGTTTACCACAAAATTAGTGGAAACATAAAATTGAATTGTTAAATTTTTAATTTGAAGTTATATTACAGTTTATAGAAATTTTTATTTTCTAGACCTAGACCCTAAGTGGGTCGTAGAAAAAATATGCTGCTCGACTCGTGTGGATTGTCCATATCGCATTTGAACGATTGAGCACTCCGCCTATGGCGTCGTGCTTCATCTTCGTCCTCGTGCGATATGGCCATCATATCCACACTAGTTGCACAAACTACAATTTCTTTCAAAATATGCCCTTTTACATTTAAAAACTACCTGCCAAATGTCAAATCAATTTATCCATCCATTTTAAAGTTATCGAATTAAAACATTCAAGTTTTCAAAATTTCAACACCCTGTATTTCGAAAAGTAAATGTGCTAGACCCCTTAATCGCGCAAAAAAAATTATGGAAATAATAGTAAAAAGTTATCCGAACAAATTCAAGTAGATCACTAGCACTGCGAATACCAGCTTTGCATAGATTTTCAATATGGCATCGGTGGTTCATTGGTTAGAATGCTCGCATTGCACGCGGGCGGCCCGGGTTCGAATCCGGGCATGAGCATATTTATTATTATGAATCGCTACTTCGCAAACGAGAGAGAGACTAAGGAGGCACAAGCACGCAAAAGCAAGGCACATAACGAAGCAATGTAACATAACGCAGCGTAACGTAACGCGTAACGGTCAGATCTTTTGCGTCGCGACCCCTGGTCGCTCAAACATAACCTGGCGTAAAGAACTAAAGTTCCAAAAATGGAGGATTATGATTATTTGGCAATTTCTACAATTCTTTGATGCACAGCATCAATAAGAATTTCCACAAACCGAAGGAAACGCCGTCAAATCATTCAAAACTAACCTCACCTTACTTTTGACATATTACCACAACGCAACTTCAAAAAGATGAAATTGGGTATCTCTAGCCATAGCGTTACAGCCGCGATCAGCGTCATGCGTAAGGGTAATCTTACTGGGGTCGTCCTGTGAATTATCTTTTAGCATCTTACGGAAATCCTTGCGTTACGTTACGGTGTCACAGTCAAACAGCACGTGGTTTGCGGTCGCGGTCTCCATGCCACAAAGTCTGCAGCCTAGATCCCCGTTTTATGCAGATGATCTTTTACCGAAGCATAACGCATTAGGTAACCTGTATCGTACTTAGAAATATCAACAAATATTAACTTGAATTTTTTCACGCATGGATTCCCGAAAAAAATGTTGACGACCTTGTTGGGCACAGAAAATTTTGTTTTCAAGCGATTTTCATAGTCATATTGTTGACGACGGTTACCCTTTTACATCTTCGACAACTCGTTTTTTTCCAGTTAACTGAAGCAGATTTTTCTATATACAGATCGCGAAAAGTCGATACACACGATTTACACAAGTAGGACAAGGAAAATATGAGTGGAACTACTTGAAAGAGAGAGAAGAATAATTGTGCGCAGTCAGCGTCGGGCATGTGTTCAGTTCCAGCTACCAATCTGATATGATAAGGCAGCGTTGTCAGTTTAAAATGTTTGGTTATTTCTTATTCTTATTCTTATTTTGCATTTGACTCTTAACACGGGATAACGCCGTATTTAGAGGGAGATAATCGAGATTGGTAATATTATTGACCTTTGAAAAATAAGTGAGATCGACACAATTAAGAATAAAATAATATCTTCCGAAAAAATTTGGACAAATTACAATCTGCAATAAATAAAATCTATACACTGGTTTCGATTTAACAATTATTGGTATTTAACACTGTTGTCGACAAAAATTGGGAATAACTTTCACAGATAAGTAGCAACAACTGACTGCGCCCAATTATTCTTCTTTCTCTATCTCTTTCAAGTAGTTTTTTCTGATATTTTCCTTACAGTACTTGTGCAAATCATACGTCGCGAATAACATTTTTTGGCAACCAGTATATATAGAACGTGTCTCCTCCATACCAACACCACTGCCTAGCAATAATTTTTGTGGCGTTATAACACCTTGTAACATTTTGAAAATTGTTGACAGCAGGATATTTTTTAAATGATAATGAGTTTATTTGCAGCATACGTCAATAGTGGTTGTATAACAAAAAGCGTTGTATCCAAAAAAAATAAAATGAAATTAAATTTTTCAGTCTGCCAGATAAAATCTGGACAGGAAATTATAATTTTTTATAAACAGCATCGCTATCTTAACGTCAATAACTGTTGTACCTACCTATATATCACATTAAAAATTCAGTGGGTAAGACATACCAATGAATGATTGAATCGACGCCAACATTATACAGAACCGTCTTCAAATTATTTTCACCTATTGAATATTTGTATAAATATACTTTTTGGGATCACCCTGTGTTGATGAAGTTTTATAATCTAGGTGCTATTAAATGAAGACGATTCCAATATACACTGTGTTATTTATAAGATGCGACATAGGGATTCCTGTACAAAACTGTCAAAAGCTAGCTAATTTTTTTACCAAATAGCGTTCATAAAAAATAATAACAGATTTGGAAAGGTTGTTAAAAAATAAGTTCAAACGCACTTTCATTTCTCTTGAATTCGCTCTGGTTTAATAAAAAAATTGATAGTTATGTTTAAAAAAGTCGAACTCTATTCTCATACCACTCTCTAATACATACAGCTGCGTAGAAGATAGCCAGACGTGTAGAAGCCCGGGAATTTTGAAAGTTAAACGTGAAGTATCGCGGTTCGATTCCCCGCTGTGGTGTTTTCAGTATACGAAAGTGTTATGAAAATGGTGTAAGTTCTACAGTATTAAAGATAATCATACATTTTTTCATTAAACCAAAGCGAATTTAAGAAAATTGAAAGGGAATTTGAACTTATTTTTCAACGACCTTTCCAAATCTGTTATTATTCTTCATGAACGATATTTGAAAAAGTTAGTTGGCGTTTGACATTTTTGTACAGGAATCCATCGCATTTTATAAATAACACAATGATGAAAATGAAAAGTTTACGTAGCCTAGGCATAAATAATTTATAGATTATTGTTGGGATTCTGAGAATTTACCTATAAGCTACAGAATCTGTAATATATAGGATCAGGGATCCTATTCTCAAACCATAACATATTTTGTCGCATGCGAGAAATCCTCTTAGTCGAATAAAATCTGAATATTCTTTTTCTCAAATGCCGCCTTCGCAAATTTTTGATAGACAAATTGTAGAATGGTCAAAGGCAGTCGAAAATTTATGTCGAATGCGAGAATTTCATTACTTGCGAAATTTATAGGTTAGAATGGAGGCAATATTCTGCCACTTACTTCTTGCAATTTGAAAGGTAAAATTTGGAGAAAATTTTCCAAATAAAAGAGGCTCATTTTCTTTTTCTTGCATTAAATTTATCAATGTTCGTTTTTGGTTTTGGGTGCAATAATTTTTTTTGGTTTCACTTTCCATGTTTATCTTGTTATTCTTGTTCTACATTCGAGTATAGTTTGGCAAGTTTATCTAAAGCTATACGGGATCGGTAAGAGGCGAGGAAAAACATGGCGCCCATCTGTCAAACGTACAAATGGCGTACGGTACCTATTTTACCAAGTAAAACTGAAAATACAAAGGTAACTGACAATACCAAAGCCACTGGATAAATCAGTATCAGTCAACTGACGAAGTGAGAGGGAAGATCTCACGCACGCGCTTGCCAATAAGAAGTCAGCTGGTCGATACAAATCACCAATTATGTAATTCGGAGGGTGTGGTCATTATAGTTTTCGTACAACGCTGCCAGAGCTTCAAAAACCCCATAACATATTTGGAAAAGTGTTCATCTTCAAATATTCATAAATTGAAAAAATAATGTTAATAGAATAAATCCATGGAAACAAGTACATTATAAAATTAACGTTTAATCATATTTTTAATATTGTTGATAATAAAAAGACCCTTTTCTAATT
This sequence comes from Galerucella tenella, assembly GCA_910591685.1. Taxonomy (NCBI): domain Eukaryota; kingdom Metazoa; phylum Arthropoda; class Insecta; order Coleoptera; family Chrysomelidae; genus Galerucella; species Galerucella tenella. The sequence goes on from CAJUYH010007004.1 coordinate 29,551, forward strand.
ATTATCACTACATAGTGAGCACTTCAGTTTTTTCATAGTTAAATGTGGCGATATCGACTGTTTTCGACTGCATTCCTTTCACGGTTTCAGATAAACTTGCCAAAGTATAAGTACATTGTACATTCTAACTTCTAAATAATAACTAAATCATTACTGTCATCACAGATCATATAACTACTACTAACTGTCATTTCATTATTTTGCAACTTTACAAGAGAAGTGGCATGGAACACGATATAATATCGAAATTTCGGTGTTGCCAGTTCTTGTTATTCGACAAAATTTATCTCATGCGACTCAGATGCCGAACCCATTTGAGAATGCCAGATGCCAATGTTGTGCGACAATTTCTATCGACATATGTCGAATACGACAAATATCATTCGACAATCGAAAATAGGCCCCCTGTAACTTGAACTTTTACACATTTGTGAAATTTGCCATTCTGGAACCAAATCTGTAAGAGTCATAGTTACAGATCTTTACCTTATAGGTTTCAACTTCACTTGTATTTATAATGTCAAAATTCTAACCTCAAAACCATTAAAAGTATTCAACAGCTGTGTGTGTACCGACCTGGTTAACCTTAATACTATTTGATATTTTTACAATTTGTAATAAAAGAATGGCGTGAGTAAATTACTAAAATGACATATTTTACATGTTATTTATTCATTTAAATATACGTATTTTGTAGAACACAAGGTGTAAAAAGAAAAATGACCAAAAATACGTCTCCAGCAGCAATTGGAGTTATACCACCGTACACTAACTACCGACAAGTAAATTCACTTCGTCGATTTATGGGTTACCGAAAATTTCGTCATCTGGCGAGTTCTGGCTAGTTTAAATCAAGTATTGAATCTAGTAGATAGAGATTTACGTGTAAGGCGCCAGAGAAAAGGTACCAAAATTTTCAAACGTTCCGACGCAAGTGAATTTACTTGTCGGTAGTTGGTGTACGGTGGTTATACTTACAATTCTTGGAAAATGATTACATTTTCGCAGTAATATTATAAACCTCACTTTAGATCCCAATCATTTAATAAAAAAGGTAGAACGTGTCGCGGGACATACGGTAGGAACTTTAGTTCCTTTTAAGCAAAAATTATGTAATACATCTGACTTTATAGATGAACAATTCTCATATTTCTCGGTGGTCGAGTAGTGAGCAAACCAGACTCTCATCCATTTTAAAGTTATCGAATTAAAACATTCAAGTTTTCAAAATTTCAACACCCTGTATTTCGAAAAGTAAATGTGCTAGACCCCTTAATCCTCATATCATTTTGTCCAATTTTACGAGAGAAATCTACATGCAAACGTTGTAATTACCCTCAACGTTCGAGATGCTTATACCATTTTTTGCGCGATCGTATTGAAATAAATTCCGAATAAAATAATTTAAATTTCTTCGAAATGAACGAAATGTCAAGACTGACATTTATACTTCTCGATCAGTTTGAAATATATTTTGCATTTTGGTGAAATTTATTACTTTTCGACGTCTGAACGGTAAGTAAATCACTTACCGACGTGTTAAAGTTAGAAACCAGCAAACACAACCTACCGTCCTGACAACCGATGCTGTAAATAAACAAAAAAGATCAATCAGGCAAAAAAAATTAGGGAAAAAATAGTAAAAATGCATCCGAACAAATTCAAGTAGCTTACCAACATTGCGAATACCAGCTTTGCATAGAATTTTAATGTAGCATCGGTCGTTCAGTGGTAGAATGCTCGCCTTCCACGCGGGCCGCCTGGGTTCGATTCCCGGCCGAACCATATGAATCGCTGCTTCGTTAACGAGAGAGAGACTCAGGAGAGAGCACACGTAAGCAAGCAAGGCACATAACGAAGCAACGTAACATAACGTAACGTAACCGTTAGATCTTCTGCGTCGCGACCCCCGGTCGCTCAAACATAACCTGACAAGTTCCAAAAAGTGGGAAGAGGTAGTGGTGCAATTATTAAAATTAAAACTAAAAACTCTACAACTTTTTAACTAATAATCCAACAAAAATAATAATATTAATAATACAACGCTCTGTACCACACCCTGTACTGCTTACAGTGACAGATGTCCAGCCCGTAAATATTTAAGAATCTTTAAGGAATCTGTAAGTAACGGGTGAGGTTAAAATGGCATTTCCTGTAACTTTTACAGATTTCGGCTTATAGATCTTACAGATGTTCTCAGAATTCCACCATATATTCTATAATATTATTCTTGTTTGCAATTAAAAGGGACAATATCAGTTATAGACCGGTTTCGGCGTATTTGTGTCTCATCAGTACAAGATAGATATTATCCATCCGAGTGCTCTGTGAGCTTAGTCCCCCGGACTGAATACGATGAAATTACAATTAATACTATATCCTTCAGTGGAGCTATTTGCTATAGAATATAGTTCAGATCCCTTTGTAGGATGCCACGAAGGATATCCTATAATTTTCTCCTGGATGTTATAACAATTTCTATAGGATATTCCGAAGTCAGTCAAACCACACATGAGACTCCACATTAACGGCGATGCTACTTTCCCTATGGACATCTTCTGGGAACAATGTCTTTACTTGTCCTCGTCTCTGCTACTCTCGTGGTGAGCAATTTTGAAATCCATTTGGATATTGTGCTTTGTACACATTTCCTTCTTTGTGCGTACTTACATACTACAGTTTCTTAGTTATCTAAGGCACATCGGATATCCTCCGTCGAAACCGGTCTACAAGTAATATTGTCCCTAACTACAAACCTGAATGGTTAGATTTTACACATATCCTAACCCCGTTCAACTGTAATTAATTGTCTGTCGGGGCATATAGCCCGAGAAATACAGGGTGTTTCTTAAGTAATCTAAAATATTATATGGGGCGCTTCGTTACTCAATTTTAAGACGAAAAGTTCATATAAACATGTGTGATAGGTGTTGTCGTTAATGTTTTTTCAAACCATTGGATCGGACGAGGATCTCCACACCCGTG
>CAJUYH010007005.1:0-18624 GCA_910591685.1 Galerucella tenella
GACATAACTAGTTTAAAGAGGCATGGCTGATGGAAGTCATCAAACGTATTACAAGAACCACATGTTGGCATGTTATTTGAAAAATCGGCATTTAAAATATAACTCGACCTATTTCAGGATTTTTGTAACAAGTCTGCAAATTTATTAATGGTTCCATAATTTAGCCGCGATCTGTATATAGTGGATAAAAGGGAAAAATTTAAAAAATAATATTTATTTTGGTTTTAGGACATTGAATGCAATAAATATCTAGATAAAGTTACATATTCTATGGTAAAATTGAAGGAAAAACCTGTTTTGAGGTCAAAATTCTCATTAATGGAACCCTCATTAATGGAACCACAATAATTTAAAATGTTTGTAAATATTGTATATTCTTCCGCATATTTGACGGAGGTAAGTTCTTTCATTGATATATACATACAATGTATAAATAAAGTAACAAATGAGAATATTTTTCTTCATTATGACATTTATTTAAATAAATATTTATACTTTCCCGCACGCGACTACAGTTGACTCGAACGACGCGGAGCGGAGTTCGGGCAAGCGGTCAAGGGCGGGAAAGACATTTTTCGCATGAGTTAGGAAAATTATTTTTTCTACGACCGTATATACAAAAAAGTGAACCAACACATTTTGCAAAAGTTATTTTATTTCAACACACATTATACAAAACTTTAACCAAAAACTAATAATTATTGTAAATATTAATATTAAAAACACAATTTGATGCATTCTGTAAATTACTTGAAATTGCCGGTCCAGTGGAGTTATTTGGTGTTAACTAGTAAGTAGATGACGTCGATGAGGATGGCATCGGTTGCAGGTCACATAAAGATGACGATGAAAGTGACTGCAACGGTTTTAAGTCATTTGTAGATGGAAGAATTGTATCTGATATATTTGCCTTATATCAAACCCGGGTGGTTTGATAGTTGTTTTGTGACTTTAAGGAATGTACAGGGTTATATCAAAATATCTTCATCATTTTATATTTTCAAAAAATTAAAAATGCAACAAAAGGCTATAAAAGATGTAGATTTTATCTGATGGACTATTTCGTAAATATTTATTTACCTGTTGTAACAATAGTTATAACTCTTGAAGTAAAAAACTATCTAATAATATGAAAATTTGAATAATTTTACTTTCCCGCACTATAGTGCGGGAAAGTGACACTTTAAAAACTAAAATGCGTGCGGGAAAGTGGGTTAAAATGCACGGTCGTAGAAAAAGGATTTTTCCGTTGGCGCGTGACAAATTCTCATCATGTAGTACCACAAAATTTTTCGAGCGGATTCATTCATTTGGTATGGAAGTGAGAAAAGAAATTTTCAAAGAGGTTCATTTCCTTTTTTGTCTCGAATTCAACAGCAGATGGAAACTTGAAATTTTATAATTTCCGTGCCCTTGTAATGATTAGCCACCCGTATGTTTTCAACTATAAAGAGGTAAAATTATATATAATCCCTTATTTCAGGTTAATAATTTCTCAAAAATTCAAGTTTATGGAATAACCCCAGTAACTTCTGTCACATAAATTTTCTTCTAAATTTAACTCAATTCGTAGGTTCTTCAAAAGATAATTATGTATATAGTTAATTTACCTGAATATCTAGCAGTGTCTAAGTAATTTAGATTATTTTAACCATTTAAGGCAACTTTTTTGAAGAAATTTTTTTCGGCCTCTCCTCCAATTTTATATCTGTCATTCGCCTGTCGGAATGACGACCTTCTCATTATACTTTTTTTTTAAATACTTCGTGACTTTATTAGTTTCATTACCAACTTGCAATTTTCTTAAAAATATCACATATTAGAGTATTAAAATATACCTCTTAAAACTGAATATATTTAAATACAATTTTTATTTATCAATTCAATCTAAAAAAACCTAACAATCCAATTTTGTAGCTTGTGAATTTTAATTTCCTTATTACACAAGACTAAATTTATTCCGCTTCAATATATAGGTAAAAATTTTATTTAGAAATAAAATTGATTTATTTTTAAGTATGAACATTTTATCAACTCCTTACTGTATACGGTAGACACAGGGAGGGATTTATAAACATTTATTACTAAATCCTTAAGGGCAGATGTCGAGTAAACGAAATATTGTGAAACGTACTTTAAATTTGGCAATATACCTAGTTAAATTATGCCATTTTGGTTACTGAAAATTCAGGCTTGTAAATTTATCCACAACGAAGTTTAGATAGGTCGGCGATGTGTTTGTTTTGGCTTACTTGACCGTACCTACAGATCTATTTTGTTAAAATGTGTGGAATAATTATAATAGGTATACTTACTGTTTGTCCAGACAATTTCAATAATTTTTCAACACACTTACCTGAAACAAAAAAAATCATGAGAAAACAAGCAAAATACATATTTAATGGTAAATAAATAAAGTAACTTTGGCACACATAGTGAGGTGTATAAAACGATTACGCAAGAGTGGCTATAAGCAAACAATGGAATAATATTTATTTATAAAAGGGTTCAATAAAAAACAAAGTCAGAACCACAATATTACATTTATCCCACAACAGGGTTGTTTCGCTACTAGTTTCGGTAAAATATTACAAATATCAGGACAACATGAATCTGGAACAAGAGCCGTAATTTTTTTATTGTTTTAATTTTAAGTATTTCATAAAAAATTGTAGGTACCTGTACCTGTTAATATTTAAAACTATGTACCTGTATAGAATAAAATTTGAAGTAGTTAGTATTTGGCAACTAGCAAATTCGTTTAATTAAGATGGCTTCAAATTCAAGTCCCAAATCCTATTTAACGAGTTAGCAAAAGTGCATATTCTTTGCGGGAAAAACATGATTCCTGAACATTTATGATGCTCTTGTCTTACAAGTTTTGTTCGCGACATAATTACGAACTGTGCCAATACGATAGGGGTAGGAGAATCAACGATTTATAGATTTTTACTTGGGAGAAAATGCCGGAACCTCGATGAACCTATTCCTCACTCGGGGAAGAAACCATTAGAAATTGACGACGATGTTAAAAACAGTGTTTGTAGAATGGTGCATGGAATGTATTTCGCAAAAGAAATACCAACATTGGACAAGGTTGTGCAAGCCACCCAGAATGACGAGAACCTGCCACAGCTATCTGTATCTGTAAAGTAGGGAGGGTGAATGTAGGCTCACAGCACTTAGGCCACATGTGACCCATTGTACATCCTCAAGAGGAGTTGTCCTTCTAGGTCATCGTCCATCCTGTCCTTCCCAGGAAGGTGGACAGGTCACTAGGAGACATCTCCTTTATATCGGCAGGTGTAGGCCAAGACTCACCGAACACACACTCTCCTATTGACGATAACTCCGGACACTCGTAAGACATGCCTAACAGTTTCATCTTCCTGTTTTCACATCCCGCATAGAGGTGTCTCCACTAGTCCCATGGTATGGAGGTGTTTCCTTAGTTGACAGAAATCCTACTGTTAAACGTAGGTTTTTCCTGGTCATCGCCAAATATTTCTTCGGCGCCAGCTTTCCAGGATCGCCAAGGGTGATCCTGGCAAGACTGCATCCTTTGATTCCATCCCATCTCTTAAGGGATTAAGCATGGGTGTGACGTTTGGCTAGTTCCGCAATTGTCGAAGTCGTTAGGCCGTAGGTGTCACTGGGTCCTAAAATATTTAGCACAGCCGCTTCCCTGGCTAAAGAATCGGCATTGCGATTACCTTTACTCCTGTTGTGCCCTTTAACCCACCTCAGGATAATATTGTTATCTTCTGATGCGTTAGCTGAATCCTGGTGGCACTCTAGTACTAGCCCCGATGTATGGTGGAAATAATACCCTTCTTGGTGTGCGTCATCGATTGTGACGTACATCCGGGTTTTCGGCATGTCGTTTATTTTACATGCTATTTTGACATATAGCTAACCTTAATTCGAAAAGGCTATGAAATTAATAGTTATTAGCTTCTTTTTCTAACTGAAAATACTTGGGAACTTTCAAAATACTGATGTTTTTCCGTGTATCTATGCATATTTTTGTATTAATCAAATAAATAAAACGATAAGATTAATATTCACTTTTCATAAATAATAATTGACAGTAAACAACAAAGTATAGACCTGACGAGAACTGTCACTGTGACAGTAGAAAAAGACGTAAGACACATTGCCACTACGGAAGTAACGACTCCATAGTATTTAAGATCCCGATTGATAGGTTGCGCTTGCGCGTAATCTGAACAACCAATAAAATTTTTGTAAGTCAAAGATTAGGTTTAACGTTTGTAATACATTCAAACGGTTCATTATTGTGATATTTTGATTAGGATTAATCACAGACCTGCCTTTTTTTCCATTTCTTCCTACGTAATGTGTTAGAAGAACATTAACAATCGATGACGCACACCAAAAAGGGTATTATTTCAACCATAACACGTTGTCTGGTTCAAGACTAATAGGGCTTGTCTACTGTCAGTGCAGATTGTTATGTTTTTGCCAGAAATTCCTTTTCTGGTTAGTTCTTTTGTGGAAATTGAGATACCAGCCAGTTCTGTTTGAACCACGCTGGTTTTTTCCCATTCCCCACCTAATCCTTAGGCTTAGTACTCTGGATTTAACTCCACATCCTGAGCCTTCTTTCGTTTTTGACCCATCTGTATAAATGCGTATTGAATTTGTAGCATCTGACTCTGTGTTCTATTTTATTTGTATTTTGTAGGGTTTATTAAACACAAACCTGGGTCCAATTGCATCATTAGCTGCCTGCAGCAGAGGTAGCGCAGTAAGCGCTACTTGCCATAGGCTTTGCCTCAATTGACCCACTCCTACTTCGGGGTTTACACCAGCCGTGCGCAATCGTATACCATGGCCATTAACGCAACCTCCTAGAGGTCAGGTCAGGAGGGGTTAGACCAGACCTGCCACAGCTATCAAGAACTAGAGTATGGAGAATTCTTCATGGAATTCGGATGGAAAAACAGAACAGGAAATCTTTTCTTATTGATAGGCCAGATATTGTTTGCTGGTGTCGAGAATACTTGATGACAATCCAAAAATATCGCAACGAATGTGAGAATATTTTCTGTTTGGATGAAACCTGGCTAAATGAAGGACACACCGTATCGAAAGTCTGGCAAGATAAAAATATACTGAATTCCCGACAAGCTGTCATATAAAGTTGGTCAACAGGATCAAGACTTCCTTCTGAAAAGAGACGCTTATTATAACCCATATAGACAGTGAAAACGGATTTTTGGATCAAGGATTATTGGAATTTAAATCTAGTTCAAGCAAAGACTACCACGAAGAATTGGCGGCTGACGTCTTTGGGAAATATTTCCAATAAATGATGGAATACATTCCCCAGAATTCAGTTATTGTAATGGATAACGCCAGCTATCATTCTCGCTCACCCCAATAAAGCTTATATGGGCACAAGTCAAAGGTTATGTTGCCAGGAACAACAAAACTTTTAAACTTCAAGAAGTACAACATCTTTAGATGAATTCATTGGCGAATGTGACTGCCGAAAACTGGCAAAGCGCCATAAAACATATTATAGCTGTGGAAGGGAAAATGTGGGATCTTGACGACTAAAGGTCTGTTCTCACAAGCATCACAGACAGTCTTTGACAATCCGGATTCGGCGCAAAGACCATAAATCGTTCTCCCGAGAACACTTTAGCGTCTTTGCACCGAATCCGGATTGTCAGAGACTGTCTGTGATGCTTTTGAGAACAGACCTTTAATCGACGAAAGTACGGAGATCGAACCGTTAATTATTAACTTAGGACAAGACGATTTCTCAGATTTTTCTGATGAAGAGTTTAGTTAGTAATACTGTTAGTTCAAGTAATGTTCACTTGCCATAATTTCTTTTCATTTTTTACAAGAATATTGTATTTTCATTATAATATTAATTATAATAAAGGTTAAGCAGAAATCATAAATAAACCCTTAACCCTGTTCTACGGCAATGGACCGTTTGGTTCACTGCGTATGCTTCATTATTACCTATTGTTATTTGACCGATTACCGGGTGGCCTGGTCACAATTTTTTTCTTCTTAGTCTATAGATACATTGTAAAACATAAATAAGAGATACAAATTTTTGAGACACCCGACCTCAGTTTTCCGTTTATTATATAGGCGCTCTGTGCAATCAAATCCTTTGAAACGAACTTTAGTAATAATATAAAATTCTGGTTCCAATTTACTCGACTCACCCACATAACATATTAATTTTCGAACAATTCTCCGGTACAGACACCGAACACAGTCGATGTCAAAAAAAAACAAAAGGAAATTCCTCGCAACCAGCACGCGTCTGTTCGTTATTTTTATAATGACCGAGAAGAAATTTGGTATGCGCCCGAAGCCATTCGTCTGAATCTTCACAGCGTAATTTTAATTAAAGAAAGGTCACTTTTTTTTCTAAAAAACGGTATAAATATTATAATCTGGAACATTAACTGTATTATTGATCGAATGGGTGACCTTCAACTATCTTATGAAGAATTACCTCATTTTTTTAATACAGTTGTGTGCATGCAAAAGAGATTAGTTCATGAAAAGTATTACGTTAGTAGGTAAGTTGAACAATAAACGTTTCGTTCAATATTTTTTCCAGGAAAAAATTAGTAATAACGTGAAATAGCCATACTCCGTTGGAGAATGAAGCAGAGGTGAGACACAGCTACTTTTAATGCGTAGTTTTTGTCGAGTGGCTGCAAAAGTTTCCTATTGTTGAATTTACTATTTAGTTTGTGGAATCTGCACGTATTAATGTTATAAATGAAACTATAGTTAAGCAAATTTAGTTTACCAATGGCGTACGGTATTTTATAAAAGTATTGAAAACATTTCATGTTTATGTATACAAGATGTTTTCAAATGACACTTACAACGTTTGCATGTAGATACCTCTCGTATAATTGGACAAAATGATGTCTGATTGAGGGGTCCATCATATTTACTTTTCGAAAACGGTGTGTTACAGTTATGACAATTTAAATGTTTCAATTTGATAACTTTAGAATGGATGAATAAATTAATTTGACATTTGACAGGTTGTTTTTAAATGTAAAAGGGCATACTTTGATGGAAAAAAATGTTTCAATTTTTTATCTACTGCGGTGTACATTTGGAAAAATATGTCACCTTTCCCATCCCATTTTTTACGCCACTGGTATTTGGAGCTATTTTCATTTAATTTTGTATTCCCTAATGGTTTCCACGTGAAAAACACATATCAAAAGATTGGTAGTTTTCAAGATATTTAATGTTTTCGTGAAGATCCATTTTTAATAATGAAATGAAAAAAAAAACATTTTTATTTGTTTTTTTTAATAACTACTAAATTACTAATGGTTATAATATGTAACAGGAACTAATTTATGAAACAGCAATGAATCTAAAACATTCGGAGAAGATTGTTTAAAATACTTGTCCAAACTAGTGGTGACAAATCAATTTATTTCGAAAAGTAAATAGGCTAGACCCTTCAATCCCAATATCATTTTGTCCAATTTTACGAGAGGTATCTACATGCAAACGTTGTAAGTGTTATTTGAAAACGCCCTGTATAGAGAAACTGGTTTATGCTTCGCTTAAAGGTGAAGTATTTTTTAAACCATGGTATTCGTAAATAAACAGAAAATAAAGTTGAAAATTTTACTTCAATTCAATATGATTACGAAATAATTCAAAATCACCACAAAACATACCCTAATGATCATCATATTTATCAGTATCCCCATATTCATCTCTTTTCCGTTGACTCAAACAATTAAACAAAACTATAAAACTTGCTCCACATTTAATCACAATATATGAACGAACCAGTATGTTATCTCGTGACGTCACACTGCCGAGCTCTCTGTGACCTACAACGTCGTTGGGATGACTTTATCATCCGGCGGCCAGTACTGTGCTGCGATCCAACCAAAGTGCAAGTGGTAAATTTGCGAATAAAATTATTTATTACAGCTCATATTTTTACGGCTTTTCGGTATTATTTTTATAGTTCATAAGCATTTTTTGCAATGGATAAAATTAAAAAGAAGAAATCGGGTAGTGTGTTTGTAGTTCGTGGATGTAACAATAAATATTATAATTGTGATGAAAAATTTTACCGTTTTCCAAAGGATTCAGAAAGGTGAAAAACTGTTTGTATTTTCATACGAAATGTATAATATTTTATTATTTGATCTTCATATTATATTTATGAGCCTTAGTTTCATGCATTGATTTAATTTGTTGTTTTTGTTTCAGAGCTAAAGTTTGACTCGAAGCATGCAATAGGCCTGACTGGATGCCAAAAATAGAAACTCTGTACAATAGTAGTCATCGTTTATGTGGTGCTCATTTGGTACTAGACATGATTATGCAACATCATCAAAGAAAACTTCTTTTAAAAAAGGCTATTCCAATTCCAATTTTGTGGTTATTCAATTAAAAAATGTTCGGAAATTCATACATGCAGCGTATGTGAGACGTATTCACAAGCGTATCAGAATTTAGACGATTCGTCTTGATACTGTTAGCTTAGAGCTCATGAAAATACGAATAAGGATACTTTTGGAAACTTGAATATGCCGCATGAACATTTTGTACAATACATCTCATTATTAGAAACAGGATTCCAAATGAATTTTGAGAAAGTTGCTACGGAATATAATATTGTTGAATCACTTATAAATATTAGTTAAACAACAGAGTTTGTACATCCTTGTGTTGAGTTTCCAATAAAATATTCAATAAAACTTTTCTTCAGGGTACGACTATATCACACATTAAAATTAGTCAATAAAAATTTTAAAAATCATAACAAAATGAAAATTGTAATATGGAAAAACCAATAAATATTTTGTATAAGACTATTGTTTTATTAACTCATCAGTGTACTGTTCTACAATATTTAAGAAAAAACATTTAACACGTTCAAGTCATTTTAAAACGTATGCACCTACGCCTATGGTAAAATGAATCGTAAAACGATCCGTTCAAGGTTATCAAAAGCTCTGGCAATTTATGAATGAAATTTATGAGAGATATACTACTGGTTGGTTCATATAGGTACTGTGATTTAATTATGTTCCATTCCGGCCAGCAGACCAAAGTATTTTTATATGGTAAGTCAAAGATTCCTTTCAATTATTACCTTGGTTTTGTTTGTCTCCAAAAAGTTAAATGATTCCGATTATTAATTATCATAATGTTATCAATATTATCACTTAACTATAAACATTAGTTATCACCTCTCTAGTTTGGCTGATGTGAAGTGTCTTTTCACGGGTATATTGATTCATTTTTGAAAAATGAACAAACACAAACCACTACACTATACAAAATCACAAAAAAGTTGGATTAATACTAAACACAAAAGTTGAAGATACCAAATAAAATGATAAAAACTGACAATACCAACGCCACCGAATAATCAATATACAAATATACAAAAGTTCATTACTCTCCCAGCCTGCTCCGATTTTTTTATTAATTTATTTCAACTTTTTCCCATACTCTGACTTTGATGCGACTTTCACATTATGATCCCAGAGTTTCCAATACTGGATTATTTTTGAGTTGCAGAGGGCGACACCCGTTGACGATCAGGTTTTTCCTATTAAAATCAAATATTTTTGTTAGAAACAATACTTTATTTATCTAAATATAAGGAGATTAAAAAAAACTCAACTTTTTTATGCGAAACAAACATGGAAAATCTAAATAAAGAGAAAATGTAACACACATATTTTAAAATTACAGATTTTAACCGTCAATATCCTCTAATATTCCAGAATCTGAATATTGAAGGTTTTCTGATCTCTTCAGCATGAAAAATGTCAAATGACATTAACATAGTACACCTCGAAACGTATACTCCCAACTAGCAAAATGGAATCTAAGAGGACTGAATTGTTGTATAATAGTCGAATAGCGTTGTTTTAAAGACTGTTTATTTCTATTAAGCCTTTTGTTGCGATAATTTTGTTTTTTAAAGAAAATTGTTGTATTAAATGATTCTATAGTGACTTTTACAATATATGCTACAACGCATTATACGATCATTTCTTTTAAAATGATATAATACCTTATAAGCCAGTTTATATAAAATATAAAAAATATCATTTTATAAAACTTTTATACCTATTGTATAAGAGTTCTATAGTATACTATATAACTAACAGCTACAACATTATAAAATAGTTACTTAAGCTTGTCTTATTGAAGCTGTATAATGTTGTATAATAAATATTGTATAGCATTCAATTGCGTTGCATTATAAAACACTTTTTAGTTGTATAGTGCCTAAATATTCTTCGTTATAAAACAGTTATCGTATACCGTTCCATTTTACAATAGAATATTGTTTAAGGCATTTCTTTGGGATAAAATTGTTGCTTTATAAATCGCCATGTTTAAATAAGCAATTCTTGTACCGCTTTCGTCGCCATTATGAGCAATTTAGTTGGAAACATTTTATTAAAAAATGTGACTTTATCATTATTTAGAGAATTTTATTGTGAAAGAATATCCATATGAAGTGGTAAACTATTAAAGTCATAAAAAAGTATTTCAGGATATTCTATTTTATTATTTTTTTTAAGTATCTACTTGAAACTTAACCAGAATTGAAGCGCTTCATTTTCTTGCCAAATATATACCTAAAATCTATCAGTAAAATTTGCTGCGCATCAAAATTTGTGCTATCAAACCATCCAAATGAAATTATAATTTTTACTATCGATGTCCGCCCAAGCGGCCCAAGTCGTTTTGATAAATCTCCATTTCTACAAATGAAATGTATGATGCACGTTCAAGTTGAAATATAATTTGGTTCTGATATTCTTCACTAAAAAATGAAATGCTCTTATAAACTTCTAGATGACAAAATGTTTCCATTGTGCTCGAAATAACAGCATTATAAAAAAATATATTGCATTATACAACCATTTTGTAAGACCTTCATAGTGCCGCTTCAATCCCATTTTATAGATGTGACTACATGACACACTATTAAATCATTTTATAGTAGCTATATAAATGATTATAAAACAGTCATATGAGAGTTGTATAAACTTTTAATAAAAATGTTATACAACCAAACAGTTGTATAAAAATGGGCTCTTTTCAGTTGTATAAGGATCATATAATTGTTTTGTAGACCGTTATAAGAATTTAAGTATCCTATAAGACATATCTTGTAGCTGTTCATACAAACCTTATAGAATTTAAATTGCTAATTGGTCTGGACCTAACCGAGTATGCCGCCACCTTTTGAAAAAATGTCGTAGGAGTTAAATCTTGTTTTCACTAGACATAATTTGTACAGCGGATCCAAAAGTTAATGTAACTCATTTCTCTAAAAAATGGCATTGTTGCGGAGTATCTCAATCAGACTTTTCACTATAGATGGATAGGCACTTACGGACCTATAGCTTGGCCTCCCCCTAGTCCCATCTAGCACCCAGGTTCTTAATAACGCATTTGTCAGGTTTGTTGTAGTACACCATCTATGATCCAGGTTGCGTGCACAAAGAGCTTTTAAGACGTTTTGAAGGTTGTGTCGAATCTGCGGGAAATAATTTTGAACACTTATTGTTCATACATTCAATGAATAGAGAAATACTTAATCAATTTCGACCAAAATTGATATATGAGAGTTTTTTGACCGCTTATTACGATTCAAGACTCGGAGAAATAAAAAGTGTTTATATTTTAAATTTTGACAGATTCCATGTTTCATAATTCAAAAATTTCACATCATAATGTGAATTTAACAATTAAATACATGAGTACATAAAATCACAGAATACAGAATACACCAGCCAAACAAGAAACGAAAGCCGGCGTAAATCCTTTGATGTTTTGGTGGCAAAATTTCGTGATCTTCAAACTGACGTTGACAGATAACGGATCAAGTTACACTGAGAAAATTGTTCAAAATATGTAAATTAAATGTTAACTACACGCAAAAAAGTGAAACCAATAATCTCAAATAATAATTGTTTTAGTTGTTCAACTCAATTTATGAATTGTTCAAGTTAATTTAACAGCTTAACAAATATTGTGAAAAATATTATAAATATAATTTTTAGCTTCTGTTCTTGGAGTAGGTACCATACATTATTAAAAATAATGAGCTATTGCTTAACCAAATGATTCTTATTTTCTATATTGTTATTGTTATATGTGTAAGTATGTTTTTATGTAGCACTATTTGTAGGATAGGGTGAGTCTAAAAACCAATACAATAATAATAGATTATATATTTATAATATCAGTTTACAATAGAAAGAATTTCAGTGAATGATGATATAAAATTACAATAAGTACGGTGCTTGAATATAAAATTTTTATTATTTATATATTTAAAAGTTAAACTTCACCAGATTCTGAATTAAATTATACACCCAGAGAAAATGTACTGATATCTGTGACAACGAAGTTATAAAAAAAAGCGACAGTAAACTTTTCTGCGTAGATATCGAAGTTTTGTTGTGTTTTTCAAATATTATCATCCATCACTTGAATGACAGCCACGAATTGCACAAGTTTTTGGCGCCATAACTAATAAATGTAATTTTGTAAACAAATTTTATCGTTCAACACACAAAAAAATATGTAAATAATCAAAAAGCTTACAACAAAGAAAATTATTAGGTAAACAATAAAATCACATGTCATTGACAGATAACGGGCTTAAAATGGCGACTGTCAGACATGGGCACTCAGAAAATGAATTGTAAAATAGCACAAGCTTCGCTTCTTCTTGGGATGGTGTATTCTGTGATGATAAAATTAATTCATCTGTCAAAGTTTACATCTACCATGAGTGTACAATAAAATTTTTTAAGAGGGTTAATTTATTTGTTAAAAATTCTATTTACGATAAAATTTTCAAAACGGATTCATTTATTGGTATTTTCACTTCTGTTGGTAGCCCCTTGACCACCTGAGTTCTTATTTGTTTATATAGAAATCCTGAAAAGGCCCAATAGTTGATCAGAAAACGTGTGATTGAAACAGTTGACGGTCTCGAAAACGTTGTGAGGAGAAAACCGTACTGATGAAACCAAACCTCCTAGAAGTTAACAGGAACGCTGTTAAAATTATTCAATTCTACAAAAATTGCTAATATTATTAGACCGCTCAGATCAGCATTAATAAAAATTTAATAATGGGCTTATAGTGTAGTTACCAAAAAAAATTCGTTTGAATAAGATGAAAATTAATGTAAGCTGGGCATTTAGGAGTCCTCTACTATTGAATATTTTGGCGAAGGAACACAGTTTAATTTTAGGCGGATGCGCGTCTGGAGTATTCGCCTGAAGTGGAATATTTTGAAATATGGGTCAGATATTCCTCATGTTTTCTGAATATCTCCCCAGTTTTTGCAGTCTTAAACTTAACAAAAGTATGATGGGAAATTAATTATTTTTAATGTTTTTAATTCTAAACAATTTTTATGTCCATTTGAAAATTCAAATTTTGGGAGATTTAAACAAATCGCCATTTATACTGAGACGTACATACCCTGAAAGAAAAGTTAGCTACGTAAGGATTGACAATTCTTTTTTAAAATCGTGATGAAGTATAGTTTATCCTTATATTATATTGCTTTTATATTGAATGACTTAGGAGGTGTTTGAATTTATATTGTTTTCACGGCTATTAGGTTGTTTTATGAATTTTACTTTTACCATCATTAGTTTTTGAAACGTATTCACAGTTAGTTATTATTTTTGTTAGTGTTGATAGAATTACTGGGTTCGTAGTTCGTACACGCAAATACACATAACAGACAAACCTATAAAAGTGAAAGTTTGTAGGATGACCTTGAATACAAAAAATGAGGTTTCAAATCTATCCACTTGAAGCGCTAGTTGCAATTGAGTTGTCGAAACAGGCATGGCAACTAAGGCCACAAAACAGACTCAGAATCACCTATAGAAGTGAAAGTCCTGTGTCAAAGTTTGAAAGAAGAATTTCAGCGATCGCAGTGGATTGGTTCAGAACCATTTCATAATATATAATATAGCTTTTAAAATACCTAAGCAATTCAAAAAACGTCGAAAAAAGCACTAAATCAGAATTAAATAACTATTGAAAGTTACGTGCTGTACAAAGAACGCTTGTTTATCATTAGATTCATCAGTCGCGTGGACTTGTCCTATAGGTTAGTCTGTTTTGTGGGCGAATATTACTAGAGTTTGTTCAGCCATCCTTTGTCGTTACGTCATACATTGTCCAGCTTGCTCTCTCATTCATGAAATGGATGAGACGGAATTTTGACGACATTAACATATTTCTTATCTAAGGTCGACATAAATTTTATCTGTTATTTTTGACAGTTCAGTTGTCATATTTTGAAAACAATTCTTAACATTATGTCATTGATTATAATTTTGAGGTTAAGTGTAAAATAACATTCAACTAATATAAGACATACGTAAAACAGCAGAATACGTCACCCATTAGGACGTAACGGTAAAGGATGGCTGAACAAACTCTAACAATGATCTTCTTCAAATTTTAACGGCTTTTTTGTAACTGGCTATTAGTTCGTAAAACAAATAATCAGAAAGTGACTAATTTCATCCTCAGGTTTGTGACGTATCTGTAGGGAAATTTGCAAACATTTAGGAATTCTTAATTTTAAGTTTTCTCCTGAAATATTCGGTTTAAATTAATATTATTATATCAAGGGTATACTAAGTAGATGATTATGCTCTGAGGGCGACAGTCGTAAGTCGTCTGAGGGTACCTATATATCTTTTAGTTCCCGTGGTTTTTCATTGAACTTAAATTTTAAAAAGAAATTGTCAAAAAAAGGCAATTAAAATAAACGACATATACCGAAAACCCGGATATAAGTCACAAACGATGACGCACACCAAGAAGGCTATTGAATGTACTATAAAATAAAAAGTCTCAACGAGTAATTTGAGATCCGTAAAGTTTAAATGGCTTTGGTAGAAGCCGAGAAATAACCAGTCAATTAAAGTTGCGATATCAGTTTCGTAAGTTTCTCTCACTAGAAATACTACTTAGGTAAAGTAAAAGTCTGTTTAAAAATATTTGATCATTTTCAATTTCCAAATTTCTAAATAATCCCCGCACTGTATAGAATGGATCCTCTACTAAAAACGAAACTACATTCTATTGAATATTTACATGAAGAATAAGTCTACCGGTTCGGTACATCCCTTAAGGTTCCTAATCTCCTAATTTCCTTCTCAATCTGCTTCCTTTTTATTGAAAAATACGTTCACTTCCAATTTAAAGCATTTTAATAAAACAGTTTGTTAAATATGGCTTGATAAATTGGATTAACAATACTTCATTAGTATAGTTTATGTAAAAATATATAGTCGACTTCTGTCATAAACAACCTATCTATTTAAGCCCCATTTTGTAGGCCTGACTATCTTTAAAAAGCAATAAATGTTACAGGGTCAGATTAAAAATGGTTCAAACTAAATAAAATGATTGCGTTATTTTATAGACGCACTGTATAAAATTTTCTGAGAATATATTATCGAAAAATCGAATTTCAACGGGTAAAAACCCAAAAATGCCTATGAGAACCAGTATAGAAACACTTGAACGTAATCTTCTCAGAAGTTTCATCTTAAAAGCAGGTTTTGGAAAAAACTACGTTCTTTGAAACGACGAAATCAAACTCTTTACACATCGACCTACTTATTTTTTACCTTCATTTCGAATAAGAAGAAATCTTAGTTCCGAGAAAATTTGTTACAATAAATACTAATTATTTTGTTGTTTGTGATATCTCCATGAAACACACATGTTTATTTTGTAAAATTATTATTTAATTTAGCATGTAAAAGTGAATTTTTAGTTGTTATTTCCAAGTCAAATCGTTAAATATTTCCATACCTACCACTCCGTTCAAAATTTACAAAATGTTTGTGACATGAAAAATGATAAAAATTCGTAAAATAGGGTTTTTTGATGTGAGAAATTTGGCAAATACCAAAAAACTATGAATGTAGGACTAAATGATAAGTTTTAATCGTCAAAGTTAACTCCTACAATTCAACAGCAACTAGTCGACTCAAGGGAATATTCAATTACATAAATGTAAATTGTGAGCATTCAAAAACTTAAAATCAGGATATATGTTTATTCCTACCCACGATTATTTCTTCCATTTATTAAATATGAGTCTTCAGCGAATCATAATTTTGTTTCCAGTTTCATAAGAATGATAAGAACAATCAGCACAATAGTCACCGACTATTTAGCATAACACTTATACCAAGAAACTAGTACATACAACAGTACTCTAAATAAGTGTTTGAATCGGTTTGGAGGAACCAAAAACGAAGAAGTAGATACTGATACTGATAATACAGCGAGGTGTATGAATAGCGTATGGAAACAGTTTACCAAATTTTGCTAGTATCGTCAATATGAATTGAATAAGTGGACATTCACAAAACTGAATGATATTTTGAAAGACTGCAACTGGAATATGAAAAAAGAAAATGACATGATTATAAAGAATATACTGTGAAGTCCATGTGGAGTTCTACAGCTAAAACTCTTCAATAGATGTATTTCAAGAAGTATAACATAAAAATAGATCCATTTCAAGCAAACATTTTCAAGACGCACGCAATGCCAAGAGACGGGAATTGCAGAAATATCACGAAAAACCGAGTTCAACGGCCTCAGGTATAGAAAATATGTTTGCTATTGATGACAAACGCGATAAAAAAAACTCCAGATGGACTTCAAAAATAGTTATTTATGTACCAAAGCAGCAAAGTGATTCTTTATCGGACGAGTCAGAAATTATGAGACGAGCAAGAGAAGCGAGCGAGGCGAATAACAGGCGAGTCCGATAAGGGCACTTTACTGACGTGTATATACAAAATTTTTTCACCAACTGTTCAGAATTCAGAATATAAAAAATTTTATTGCATTTTATTATGACAAAGTAAACAGCAAATATAGAACAAATCTACTCATTATTTGTTATATTTAAATTGAAGGTACACCCTGAAGCATTATAAAAGTTAATTCCTGAAGTCAAAGAAGTTCCAACAATAATTTGTTATAAATAAATCGCAAGAATGGTAGTTTACCTAACTAGTGCGGAAAGTGCGGCCATTGATGCTGTTCGTCCATCTGCAAGTATAAGGTGGAATTGAAGAAGCAGTAGCTTGGCCAGTGATTTGAATGAGGAGTAGCTTTTGTGGTACTCCGGATTTTGCCAGTTGAGAAACTGTATTCGATCTACAAGAATGGTTTGTAATTTTCAATTGGGTAGTATCTAAACCAATAGACTTTGTTCCCAATTTTGTCCATTTTGAAAGTTTGTTTTTCCCAACAGGCAAATTCTTGTAGGTACCACAATGGATTTGGAATTAGAAAAAAATGTGAATCCTGGTCCTCTTATTTCAATCATTTATCTGAACAATCTAACTGGACAGCACTGTGGGTTTTGTTCATTTTTAGTTAGCCACTTGCTATCTGCGCATTTATATGGTTTCCTCCTTGACAGATTTTTGTAGGAATTCTATACTACCCGATTCACGACCATTGTTCTAAATTTTAAATTCAGAATGTTCAATCAAACCTGTACCAATTTCACCTCCACGCCACGCTAATTCTACTGAAACTAATGGTAACATTTTTTACCGCCGACCGTCAGTAAAGCCGTCAATTATCAGATTGATTTCCGGAAGTAAACAAACAGTTTACCTTTGACATTACTCGAAAATAATCATCTGTCAGTGTCACTATTCTCCCTATTACGGCTCGATAATTGTTTTTTCAACGACCGTGCGTTTTAACCAACTTTCCCGCACGCATTTTAGTTTTGAATGTGTCACTTTCCCGCACTAGTTCGGGAAAGTGTAATTATGCAAATTTTGACCTTATTAGATAGTTTTTTACTTCGGAAGTTATAACTATTGTTACAACAGGTGAATAAATATTTATGAAATAGTCCATCAAATGAAATCTACATATTTTTTAGCATTTTATTGTTGCATTTTGAATTTTCTGAAAATATAAAATAATGAAGATATTTTGATATAACTCTGTACATTCTTTAAAGTAGTGACACGAAACAACTATCAAACCACCCGGGTTTGATATAAGAGAAAAATATCAAATAAAATTCTTTCATCTACAAATGACTCAAAACCGTTACCGTCACCTTCATCGTCATCTTTATGTGACCTGCAACCGATGCCATCCTCATTGACGTCATCTACATACCAGTTAACACCAAATAACTCCACTGGACCGGCAATTTTGAGTAATTCACAGAATGCAACGAAAATTGTGTTTTTAATATCAATATTCATAATAATTAATAGTTTTTGGTTAAAGGTTTGTATATAATATGTTGAAATAAAGTAACTTTTGAAAAATGGGTGGGTATACTTTTTGTATATGCGGTCGTAGAAAAAATAATAATCCTAACTTATGCGTAAAGTGTCTTTCCGCCCTTGACCGCTTGCCCGAACTCCGCTACGCGTCGTTCGGGTTAGCTGCAGTCGCGTGCGGGAAAGTATCATTTTCCGCACTTGTTAGGAAAATAACTATTTTCTACTACCGTGTGTAAAGTACGTACTTTAGACACATTTT
>CAJUYH010007006.1:0-18624 GCA_910591685.1 Galerucella tenella
TTTTGTATTCACAAATGGGAATTATTATACATGAATGGGATTGTCACAATTCTTTTATCTTTCTGAGTTATTAAATGCAAGTTGCCTTGTGTTTCAGCCCTGATAATTTCACCATGCTTTGCAACATTCATTTCATGTGAAATTTTCTTTACTTCTTTCAATAATTTACCAGTTTGTTCATCAATTAAGTGATTAGTGCATCCACTATCAACTATGAACTTAACTTGTTCAGGATTTTCTAGGGTTGACAGCAATGATTCATTTTCCATAACCTCTTCAGTTAAAAATGTAACTTCTTCATCATCACGTTCCGCAGCAGTATTTGCCTTTCCATTGACCTTCTTAAAATTCGGACAATCTGCTCGCTTGTGTCCAATTTTACCACAGTTATGACACTTATATGGAAAATATTTCTTTTTAAAACTACTTCCTGGCTTTTTATAAAACCTTTTGTTTTGACTTGCAAAAGCAGTATCGCTTGCACTCGTACTAGCTTCGTGTTTACTTTCTTTTCTCATTTCTTCCATTAGTAGCTTATTTTTCACAAAATCCATTGTCACTTTGCTTTCGTCCTGGCAAAACATAACATTGATTGCAGTTACTACAGCTTCATAAGATTCTGGCATTGACGACAATAATTGTGACACAATTTCATTACTTTCCAATTTTCCACCAGCTGATTTGAGCTCACAGATGGTTTGTTCAAATTCAGTCAAGAAAACATTAAGAGTAGTGCTTCCTTTGAATTTGAGACTTCTCAACTTTTTCTGGAGCATAACTTGACTCGATATTCCCTTTTTCGTAAAGGTTTTGCTTAAGGCTTCCATGATTTCTTTTGCAGTCTTCTTATCTTTCACTATTTCCAGCATATTGTCAGCTAAACACTGTACAATTATGTTCCTTGCCTTGATATCATCCTTTTTCCAGGATATTTCTTCAATTTCTGGTCCAGGGCCTGCACTTTCCAGAACATGACTAACTCCTGCCTGTTCTAACGCCAGCATTACCCTATATTCCCAGTTTGAAAACCCTGTTCCATTAAAAGGTACTACATTGAACTGCATCTGACCGGCCATTTTCCTTTTTACAATTACAGGTGACGGACACAGGAACTCGAACGACTCCACAAACTTCCGACGCGCTTTTTTACTTCCGTACTTTTACTGACAATGTTCATTTACAGCCTGGGCCCATAACCTATTGGTTTAAGCAGTTTTGGTAAATAAAACAAAGTCAAGTTTCGTGTACGATTAGGTTTTTAATTTGAAAGCACGTATGTTCTAATACAAGTCAAAGATTAAATATATGTCACACTGACACAAACAAAACAACTACAGTATTGCATGTAACAACAACAAATACTATTAAATTAAAAACGTCAATTTTTTTGACAACTAACCAGATGCGGACTGATAAATCTTCAATATTTAAATGTGAAATAAAAATTTTGGCATTAATTTAATTTATCCGTCATAATTAGTTTAAGCCCAAACAAAATTAATATGACTATGTAGCCAATGTCAATGCCTTTCAAACGAGATATCACTTGCCATAAGGTCCTATTTAAAATTATTGGCCAGAGTGGCACTGTGACGTCATCTATTACTATTACGTCACCTGTTACCATTCGTAGAGAAGTTTACAACACTTTATTTTCTACATCCAAATTTTATTAATGTAAGTGTAGCCGTTCAAAAGATACGAGGGGGAGGGGACTTTTGAATAGCACTTTATATTCTCAAGTTCTTATGTTATCCGGCTGTTGGTTTGGGCTAGCAAAAGTAGATAACGGTACAAAAACAAGTTTCATTGTTCATTCTCCTTGGTATTGCAGAAATAGTGACCTCCACAGGGACTTATTAATGAATATTAAATTAATACTGCTAATGATACTATTAGCAAATTTGACAATAGTAGGCATCTCGACAATACCAAGCAAACACGATCTCCTGAAAGGGATCACAGAGAGTAGTGATTGTGCATACATTAGTAATTCAGTTATTAAAAACTATTGGGGAATACTTCTGAGTTCATCCTTATGTTGAATTTTTTTATGGTAGTAATTCAGGGTATGAAAAAATTGTATTATTGAATCTTATCTTAAACTTGATGGCAAAAAATTATTTTCCACATTCAATTCATCTTATTTGCAAAACAAAGATCGTAGATACACTAGCAAGACCAAGAGCGAATGAACAAGACTGGGAACATTGTAACCTGTATAGCGGACGTAATATTTTTAATGCAGCTATCTAATCGTATATCCCCTTCAAATTATATTGCGAACTATGACGGTATCGTATCGAATTACAGTCGAACAAAGAGCCGAAAACTTTAAGTTCGCACAATATCTTTTACGGCAAGTATACCGTTGTACACTATGAGGGGAAATATACAATGAAAACCTGGTCGAGTAAGTGTCCTGGATTATCCTTTGTTGACTACTGCTCTTCGGCAACCTGAAGAAATTTGGTGCTAACACAAGTCAGCGCTGTGGAATTTTTGAACTGTTTTTAACTTATTGGGTGCCGTTTTGTTAAACTTTTTCTGAGACTTCAAACGCGGGCCAATAATTGTTCTACGATACATACTTTTTCTCAGTTATAAGAACCATTTCAAGGACATTTTACAATGATAATGGACCATTAAATAACAAATACAGGGTGTTTCTTAACTCATGCAACAAAATTCAGGAGGTGATTGTTCGTATGAAATTAAGATGGGTCTTTCCTATAACAAAATTTCCTCAGATGACCCCTTTCCGATATATCACCCTTAAAAGGTGGTGCCTTAAATATTCAACCACTTCTTATAGAATTGACCCTACAGGGTAAATGATCTAGACTGCAAGTACTTGAGCAAGACCAAGACCAATAATGATATCAAGACTGCTGGTCTTGTATTTCTAAAAACTACTTATAGATGTTTGAGTTTTCATTTATATAAACGTATTAACTAATTATCGATAATAATTATTCAATTAATTAATACAATCAATATTTATTCGATTGACTTCAATACTACAAGAGGATATTCGATTATTTATTAATGTTTTTTATAAATATAACCATGTATAAGGAGTGTTCTCAAAAGACAACAATAATATATTCAACAAAAAAACCTTGAACCTAATACGGTAAGGCTAAGGTTGCATGAATAATATTACCTTCCTACTTTTTGCAAATTGACAAATACGTAACACGGATTTGAACTATTTTGAAACATGGCTGCAAAATCTCCGTATGTAAACATTCAACAAATAAGATCATCCACTTAGATGATCCAAACGAGAATATCATACATCATAGCAAGTTCAAAAATGCCCGAATGAATTCAATATAAGGTTTTTAACCTGTCTTCTAAAATCTGGGTTTGTGGTGAGTGGGTACATAAGGCCCTCCACTGCGACTGACAAGAGTCTATTGAACTGTAACTATCACATAGGTCATATTATAAGAAATTATCAGGACTTTCTCAACTGATTGGTTATTGAAACACAAGTAGTTTACTGGGTCTTAAAAATATATATGTTATGGCATTGCGACAACAAACGATAAAATTAATCATTCTGGTGGCTGTTTGTACCAGCAACAAGCTATATAAAAAAAAGAAAAAAATATATATATGGCTAAATGTCATTAAATAAGAACAAATAATAATTAATGAATTAAACATGTAGTGGTGCTTAGACGTAGGAAAGCCCACGCTTATTTTTATAATCGAAGACATTGGTATTCGAGAAAACAAAACAAATAAGTAGTGGGGATTAATACTTCTTGTAATCATCTGTTAACAGATCTGGATTTTCAGTTTGTGTTAATAATTTCTGTGACATGGTCAACTGCTTAAATACCAAGGTAATATAATTACAGTGATTCAAAGATTTAAGTTTTAAAACTGCAAATCCAAAATCGAATAGAGCCTGCGTTTATTATTTTCACGATTTTGAAAATTGAGAGGTAACAAATAGTTTTCTATAAATTAACATTGCAATGGGCCGCAACTCAAAATGTGATTGAAAGAAAATATATATGATTTCAGTTTGTGCGGTCGCTGTTTTCAATATTTTAAATTGAAAAACATAACTTTTCCAAACACATTTTCTCTATAATTCCTTAAATGTATTACCACTCTGATTCAGTCATTTTCATTTTACTTGCTGCTTTATCATTTAAGCTTTTTCATTTAAGCAGCCTGCTTGAATGAAAAAAATTTCAAACTGCTTTACAATTTTTAAAAACTTGAGGATTGAAAAAAATTCTGTTTAAAATGATGTTATGGGGCATTGGTTTCTCTACAATTTTGAAATTCACAACTTTTTTGTGTCAGCAAAACTGAAACAGTTAGCGTAAAAGACTCCATTTCTAGTTATCTACGATGTGCATGCAAGCTGCGTCGAAAGCTCCAGCGGAGCTTATTGGAGAATTCAGGAAAACATTGAGGATCGATATGTTTTCGAGTAGGAACATAATATTCCATCTCTGAAAAGTTTGATGTTCGTTTCGTATTTCCCCCGTGCTAACAGCCATAAGTTATATTTTAAGTCTCCTATTTCTACAACAACTGTGTATTTGAATGCATATGTGGATATTATGCGGTGTTGTTGGTAACAATTCAATTTTATTTCGATGGATGTATTATTTGGAGCAAAAAAGCTTTTTTACAGTTGATTTGGCTACCTCATTTCATTAGGCAGTAAACCCATCAGCTTCAGAACGAAAAGATTTATTTTGCTTCTAGTAATAATTATAATCCACTAATGTTTTTATAATAATATAACCAAAACAAAGTAGGCGGAACCCATGGTCAAACATGTTCACAAATCATGATTAAAAAAATATGTTTTTATGTAAATTTGAGCGCGATTATTAAATACAAAAAGTAAATTGTTCAGGGTATTGACGACTTTAAGTTTATTTATAGATTTAAGGATATTTTATATTGATGATTCAAATTGTAAGAGGATACGTTTTATTATTCTATAAGAAAAATTCATTTTGAATCCAATTTTCGTCAGAACAATATGGTGTAAATATGGATAAGACTTGGTTTCAGACAAATAATCACAACGAAAGTTTTATTGGAAATCCTTGGTTTATTGTAAAGAAAATTTTTTGACAGTTCCAAGAACCAATAAAATTTCCTCATTTTTTATCAAATGAACAGTTTCACCCAATCATGTCAACATTACACTGATAACAGACCATGGGCTATTTTCACGTTGCTATGGACATAATTGATTTATTTCGATTTTGAAGTTTCAAATATTTAATATTTCGAAATGTCACGATTTGGTTGTAATACTATAATTAGCAAAAAAATTTCTATCCGAATAACCCTCGGATTTTGATAAACGCTCAAAAATTTTGTGACAACTTTCTCAAGCTTGTTGCTTGTAGGCAACAAGCTTTCGAAATATGTCATAAACTTTTTTCGAACAATTATCAATGTCCTTGGGCTATTACTATTATACTGAAAATTTTTTGACAATTCCAAGAACCAATCAAATTTCCTCATTTTATATCATATGAACAATCTCAGCCAATAATGTCAACATTACACTGATAACAGACCATGGGCAATTTTCACGTTGCTATGGATACATATTGATTTATTTCGATTTTGAAGTTTCGAATATTTAATATATCGAAATGTCACGATTTATGACAACTTTCTCAAGCTTGTTGCTTGTAGGCAACAGACCTCCGCCTACGGCGTCGGTCTGTTTCCAAGCAACAAGCTTTCGAAATCTGTCATAAGATTTTTTCGAACAATTATCAATGTCCTTGGGCTATTACTACTGATTATTTCACTCAATACAAAATACGCGCCTTCGATTGGTTTAAATATGAGAATTGATATCTGAAAACACCATGTTTTCGATTTTGTATTTCGGCACCTGATTGGATACATGCAATTTTCCTATCTGTGTGTTTCGCATTGTCATTAGTTGTTTTATTCGATATTAAAAATCTAGTGACTGACAGAAAATGTCAAATTATTGAAGAAACGTCAGAATAATTGTATCAAGAAATAATCTTGACAAATACAACTCGTGTAATTAATGATTATCGAAAATTTCTTCTCTTTTTCGAAACAAATTGTTGTTTCAGGAAACCACACTCGCGCTTACGCGCTCGTGTATTTCGATAATCATTAACACACTTGTTGTATTATTATCGACAATCGCACATCAAATTTTGTAAAAGTACTATTTCGATAATATACAGAGTGTCCAGAAACTCTCCTGCCAAATTGAAACTACAGTTACTAGAGGTGATTTTAAGTTGATTTAGATCAAATTACCTCAATCCGAAAATGCTTCCTAATGGAGCTATAGCCCTTTGAAGAAGACGTCCTCATATGACTTTTCTCCAAATTATCAAAAAATACCGTTACTTGAAATATTCAAACTTGGTATAATCAATAAACAGTTACAAATCAGTCGTTCGCTGTAAATAAATTTTTTTCAGATCCCTCAGTCGGAGGGACCAACAGGTATTTTTATTAAAAAAATTTTATTTTCAAGTTTTTCATTTATCCGACACCGAATTTGGAAAATTCAAGATAATTTTCATAAAAAATGTTCTCTTCTTCCAAATCGATATCATGAACCGTTTTCGAGAAAGATAAATTTAAACTTTTTGTGTTTCTTACATAAAATAAAATCATGGATTATAAAATTGTATCTGTAATATGAAGTTGGCTTTGAAAAATCAACAAATTTTACAGATACTGGTAACAAAATTCGTAAGTATTAAATTGCTTACATTGTTTGGGAAATTTTAAATTAATTTTATTTCGTGGGGGTATAAAACAACAATCAACATTAAAAAAAAACATGATTTCATCTGAGGAATAGAAAATATTTAGATTTATTTTTCTCGAAAACGGTTCA
The DNA here is from genome assembly GCA_910591685.1 of Galerucella tenella. Taxonomy (NCBI): domain Eukaryota; kingdom Metazoa; phylum Arthropoda; class Insecta; order Coleoptera; family Chrysomelidae; genus Galerucella; species Galerucella tenella. The sequence goes on from CAJUYH010007006.1 coordinate 6,899, forward strand.
TGATATCGATTTGAAAGAGGAGAACATTTTTTATGGAAATTATCTTGAATTTTCCAAATTCGGTGTCGGATACTTGTTGATCCCTTCGACTGACACGCTTGTGATGGATCTGAAAAAAAATTATTTATGGCGAAGGATTGGTTTGTAACTGTTTATTGATTATACCAAGTTTGAATATTTTAAGTAACGGTATTTTTTAATAATTTGAAGAAAACGCATATGAGGACGTCTTCTTCAAAGGGCTGTAGCTCCCGTAGGAAGCATTTTCGGATAAAGGTAATTTAAGCTAAATCGACTTAAATCAACTTTAGTAACCTTTGGTTTCCGTTTGGCAGGAGAGTTTCTGGACACCCTGTATACTATGTGTTCGTTTTTATTTGTTCCAGATGAGAAGTCTACTGTGTCCGTTTGCTGTGTTTCTTATACTCGAGTGCTTTCCAGCTGCTCTAGGTGAGCCATCTTATTACAGACAGTACAGGGTGCTCGCTAATTATCCACAACAAACATATTACGGAAATCCGTACACTGATCACAGATATAGATATGCAAGCGACAGCGATGTTTACATTACCGACCGAAATGGAAGAACTTTTGTTCAATCTGGAGACAGTTATAGAGGTTTAATATCATTACTAACAAAATCAAGATCTTTTCTCAAAAAAAGTTATGCCAATTATTAGTTGAAACTAATGTTAGATTAAAGTCGATATTGATTTTGATCTCTGATAAGTCTTCAGTGGAATTTCATTATCTGTATTTATTTAAAATAAAAATAAAACTTGAAATCATACTACTATTACAAATGACACCAACAAATTTTGGTGAACCATAACTATCAGGCTATAAAGGAAAAAATAGATACTTGTAACTTGAGGTTCGCTTAGGCGCTAATTAAAGACCACTCAAGAATAATACCGGAAAGATACCTTTCTCAAGGGTGATTCGGCTCCATATTTGTGATGCACTGATTAGTATGTCAGAGGGTTGTCAGACTATAAGATACTCAAGGGCCAATAACCTTAGAAGTATCTTTGAGCTGTGTTCACCAAACCAATGTATTGATAGGAAATAAAAGGTTAGTAAAATATATAGAATTTAAAAAAAATCCCGTTTTGCCTTAAGAGCAGTCGAAAGCGAAATGGAGTTTTGCTCGTGGCGGTCAGAGGCAGATGACAATTATCTTATGGTCAGGTGAGGACAATCTGAATGGACCGCAATATTGAACCTATTGTAACAATATTGTACAGGTCGAGTGTATGAAATAATTTGATGTGTATAAGCAGAGATTAATCAATTATTGAATTAAAGATTAAATATTCAATAAAAAGGTTTGTTTTATGTTATATATTATAAAATAACATATTATAATATTTTGACCGTCATAAGATATAATATATCACCATGCCGTATAAAAATAATGGTTTATTTCTTTCCTGAAGATCTTATAAATGTATAAGTATAATACAAAAACTGACAATTGGTATACTTATTTTTGACAATACTTTATGAATTTATCATAACATTTAACTACATCTATAACTGTTTCATATTGTATATAAAACTAAACCACTTAATCAAAAACTTGAAGAATTTTCGAATTGTAAGGTAAAAGCACTTAAATAGATTCCTATTGAGAACTCACTTTACTTTTTGGAATGTATAGTTAATGAGAAATCGGAAAAATCTTATCAGGGCTCTTGAAGAGAAATTTTATAAGCATGTCCTTCAGTAATGCAAAATCAAGAGTTTCCACTCCACTCTCCAATATTAGATTTACATTAATCGCATTTTACCTCCCAAAATTCTAATTAAAATTAGGTTAGGGAAAATCAACACATATCCCATTTTACGATGATACTACCTGGAAAGCTCAAATTTCTTTCTTATTCCAAAAACACAACGACATCTCTAGCCAGTAGGTAACAAGATTTCCTCGATACTTCAATTCTATTAATTCGACAAGAGCACAGAGAAGAAGAAGATAATACATACATATATAAATTATATAACCGAAGTGTTTACAGCTTATAAACTAACTGAATAGTACTGAAATTACTCAAACGTATGCTTATTTTGATGGAAAATCTTATATCTACAAAAATAGCAAAGTATATTGGTTGGATTAGTATCCAGCTAATTTATTAACTATACCAAAAAGATTTATCGTCAAAAAGTGTCAGCTCAAGGCACAACACAACAAACACTCTGCTTTAAAACTTTTCAATTTTCTGGTACATTTTTTAATATTTTTAAACGTAATTTGCTCACTTCAAGATAGGAACGCTCTGTATATTATTAAATGAGCAATAATTCTTAGAACTAGTCAATCATTGAATGAAAAACTATTCAGTATTCTTTGGCCGAGTTAAACAACATAAAAATACCAAGAAATACCAGAAAAATAGAACATTATTAATTGTATGGTGAGCAAAAATTCAGGTCACCTGCGAAGTTGAAAATAATTTCGGAAGCAATAATAATAAGGGAACACTAGGCGCCGAATCTTTTTTTTAGAATTGTATCTTATTGATGTAAAGGGCCACCATATTTACGGAAATCGACCAGGTTCCGGGCAAAAAAGAGTCACCTCTCAAAGAGAATACCGTTTTTTGTGATCCGGAACAACCATTGCGCTTTCGCTGTGAAGTTGGGGATATAGATTTTAGTGGGTGAAATTGTAAGTTTAACTTTTTTCCTCAACCACCTGGCATGAAATGATGAGGACTTAAGCAGGTAACTGCTTTGAGGTGAATCGCGTTTTTGAATCACTGGAGGCAACAGGTTGGTTATTATGTATAAGACTAGCCATGTTAGGTGCATACTTTATACAATGACTGTGGATAGTTTGAGAACTAGACTAAAACACAGTTTGTGTAATTTTCTTGTGGTTAATACTTTTTCCATTAATATTTTTATCAAAATAACCAGACTTAGTATACTATTCAGTTAGTCTATAACAAACTAACCATGTAAATACTTAAACCGTAACATATTACATTATGCCGCATACTGACTGGTAAAATTAACCAATATTTTTATATATAGTCAGTTCCTATTCTTCGACAACATGCACTGCTAGTACGTGTGGACAAAATGCCCAATGCCAAGTAGTAGGAGGACGTCCTGTATGTTCGTGTTTACGAGGACATTCTGGAGACCCACTTTCATATTGTAAAAGGTGAGTTTTGTTGACATTAAATCTCAACGGAATGCGATAAGCTGAAAGTTATATTCTGTCCATGATAAAGCACACTTTCAATATTTTTATAATAAAAATATATAATTTTAGAGAAGAATGTTTGGATGACAGTGAGTGCAGAGGACAATTAGCTTGTCGAAGTGGTAAATGTATAGACGTTTGCATTGGTACTTGTGGAGCAAACGCAAATTGTGAAGCAAGGAGAGGTGTACCAATTTGTACCTGTCCTCCTGGATACACCGGAGACCCAATTACCCAATGTAGAAGATTCGATCCTGGTAAGACACATAATCGAAAAGTATTGGTAGATATTTGGTGTTCAAGTGAATAAACTGTTTTAAATTAATCATTCAAATGCAGCAATTGCTGTTCGAACCATCAATCTTATCTAAAATTACTGTTTCTGTTATTCTTTTATTAGAGGAACTCTGTCACCCTAGCCCATGCGGACCCAACACTCATTGTGAAGTGAAAAATGAAGTTCCAACTTGTTCCTGTATACCAGGTTACCACGGATCTCCTTTGACAGGATGTCGCCACGAATGTGAAAGCGATGGAGAATGTGGTCCGACTCTTGCTTGTATTGAATTCAAATGCCAAAATCCATGTTTGAGCCAATGTGGCAAAAATGCCGAGTGTGAAACTATTAGTAATCATAGAGCAGTCTGCAAGTGTCCTAAGGTAAGTAATTTCACTTATCTGGAGATAATTATTTCAACATTTTCTGAATTAGTGCTGTGATTCAAGACAAATTTAATTTAATTCGTAGAATTACTTTGGCAACCCCTACTCATCCTGCCAACCAGAATGCTACGGTGACGTAGATTGTCCCAGCTCAAAGCCCGCCTGCTACTACGGAATCTGCAAAAGTCCCTGTAACGGAGCTTGTGGAACTGGCGCAAATTGTGAACTTAGAGGATTAACTCCTGTATGCTCTTGTCCGAAAGATATGACTGGTGATCCCTTTATTCGTTGTAGACCCTTCGAACCAAGTGAGTAATTAATTCAATTTATTATAATTATATTTCCTGTAATATTCTCGTGTTTAATAAAGCGCGTTACCAAAAGAGGATTTCGCTATTGTCACGACTTTTGCACTTCCGTTACTGGAAGACATGTGTCTTTTTCTTTCCGGAAATAAGCTCTTATCAGTCCGGAAATAAGCTCTTAGAGCTCTCGGACGGAGAACATATACCTGATGAGATGTAAATCCGCCGAAACCGGTATTCAAATTATGCTGCCCTCCTAATTGCACACCTGAATGGTTGGTGTAAAATATCTTGTAGATATACCAGACCCGTTTGACTTTGGAGTGTAATTCAATAGCCGTCGATGCCTATCGCCCGGGAAGTAGTTGTGGCTTCTCAGTTGAACGGTCAATGTTTTTGAATAATATTTTTCAAAGCTTATAAAGCGTTACAATAATTATTATTCCGCGATATCTATCTATCTGTTGGTAACGTTAATGCGTGGTTTATTAGCAGAAAAAATAATAAATGCCAATCTTTATATTAGAGGAAAAATTAAAAGATTCATGTAGTTTTCTTCAAAATTTCAAAACCATAACTCGATATCCGAAAATGCCATCATCCAACTAAAAATACGAAGGATTTCGAGTTAAGTAGTCAAAAATAAAACAAAATTCTTCTTCAATATCATTGAAAGAATTTCTGATTTGTTCATAACTTCCCCATAAGAAGCAGATGCTTATTCTGTTAGCTCAAAACCCCTCAATAACTTTTGAACACTGCAGAAACCTCAGATGCCGTATTCATCAAATTTGCGTTTTTTACTCCTCTCTTGAATATAATGACTACTATGTCACTACCGGTATAGATAAGTATTTGCGTTTTTGCCAAATCACACGATTTTTTTTTTCGTTAGTAAGTACCCCAACTTCCAGCATTTTGAATGTCAATTTTTTTTCTATATTTTTTGCGAAGCCGCTTGGTAACCGAAAGTTTCCCAATCATCACCTTAAACGTTGACTTTACCATGGTGTCTTGAAATTCCGGAATATTCTGACCGAATTAAAATTTGCGATAATCTCTTTAATCTTCCAAAAACCCTATCATCGGGCATAAAGCTGTTGCCTCTAATACGAAAACAATGACATATATTTCTTTAAAGACATGTGATGCTTCTAAGAAGTTGATAAGGACATTCGTTATGCTTTCAATTATCATGTTTAAAAAAACGTCGCCAGTCATTGAATTTTAATGGGAATTCCGTATATAACTCAGGATGATAAATTTTACAGTTATCGATATTTAAAAACGGTCTTCAATTTGTTGCAATAACTTTGTAGAAATTTAGAGTTTTCAATTTACATACAATTATCTCATAGCTGAGATAAATCTACAGGGTGTTTCATTGGGAAAGGTCCTAACTTTAACTGTAGATGGAGATCACTTTGGTGCTTGCAAAAACCTATATTTAATGTGTCTTCTGCACTTCATAACCGAGATACAGGGTGTTTTATACATTTATCCTATTTCTTTAGAACCTCATAACTTCCGAGTTACCCAGTATATCATTTCGAAATGATCCTGTATATCATTTCGAAATTTGGTACACGTAATAACCATTACCTAGAAACTCCATCAAAAGCATCTCCAAAAAGATAATGCAGGTCCGGCTTAACAAAAAATTTCTCAACTCGTCTTTCCTAAAAACAACACCCTGTATATAGATTTTTTTAAATTACTCTTCATAATTGAAAAGAGTATGAAAAATCGAATCCACTATTTTCTTTTCATTTCTTCGCAGACAATTTTATTACCAAAAATTTACCCTCAAAGTAATAATTTATGCACGTTTTGGGGGTTACAAATGGTATCGGAGAGGTTTTTTTTTATTTTTTAGCTAGAAATGAAATATATTTAATGCATCTAGAGAAGCGTCCTAGAAATTCAATTGAGTTTGTATGTTTACGAGTACAGACCACTAAAAAATGTGATTACAGGGCCGTACTTAGAAATACTCATTCAATATGTTTCGAATACTTCGAACACCCTTTATAAGGATATGTATCTGGAAACTATGCACTTCTACATTTACAATAACAAGAGTACAATACGAGAAATAAATTTATACTGCAATTTTTGTAGGCTAGACTTGCTACGTTTGGACAATGTTGTTAGATTTTTTGTTTTCTTCTCAGGTCAATTAATAAAAATCTCTTCGTTTTTTTAAGTTTAAATTTTTTTTCTCGTATTTTACTTTTGTTATTATGAATGTAGAAGTGCATAGTTTCCATATACATACAGGGTGCTCGAAGTATTCGAAACATATTGAATAAGTATTTCTAAGTACGGCCCTTTAATCACATTTTTCAGTGGTGTTTACTCGTAAACATACAAACTCAATTGAATTTTCAATATGCTTCTCCAGATGCAATGGATAAATTTCATTGCAGGCTAAAAAATAAAAATAAAAACTCTGCGATACCATTTTCAACTCCCAAAACGCGCGTGCATAAATTATTACTTTGACGGTAAATTTTTGGTAGTAAAATTGTCTGCGGAACATGGCCACCGTGGCCATGTACTGAAAAATGAAAATGAAATAGTAGATTCGATTTTTTATACTCCTCCCAATTATGAAAAGTAATTTAAAAAAATCTATATACAGGGTGTTGTTTTTAGGAAAGACAAGTTTTGATTTTTTTGTTAAGCCGAACCTGCATTATTTTTTAGAAGATGCTTTTGATGGAGTTTCTAGGTAATGGTTATTACGTTTACCAAATTTCGAAATGATATACAGGATCATTTAGAAATGATATACAGGGTAACTCGGAAGTTATGAGGTTCGAAAGAAATGGTATAAATTTATAGAACACCCTGTATCTCGGTTGTGAAGTGCAGAAGAAACAGTAAATATAGGTTTTTGGAAGCACCAAAGTGATCCTCATCTACAGTTAAAGCTAGGCCCTCTCCCAATGAAACACCCTCTATAATTAGAGACTTTTTAGGAGACTTGTGTGAACCAAATCCATGTGGTTCCAATGCTCACTGTGAACCAGGCTTTGATAGAACTAATAACGAGCGTCCAGTATGTACGTGCCCTCGTGGATACACTGGGGATCCACTAAAAGCTTGCTTTCCTGGAGAATGTACCGATGACGTTCAATGCACTGATAGTCAAGCCTGTATAGATTACAAGTAAGTATCTTCCACAACTTGTTCAATGTATTCAATGTGATATTTATATTCGGAAGTAATTACACAAGTGCATCAAAATTACCGATAATTTCTTATGAAAGCATGTTGTCTAATAACTGTATGAGTTTATTCCCATATTTTGGCGAAAGAGCCCGACTCCAAAGGAGACGGGCTCTTTTAACATAATATGAAAATAACCGAATGCAGTTTTTACTGGACAATATGCTTGAATAAAAAATTATCAGGTTTATTTTGATGCACAAGTGTAATTCGGTAGAATATTTCTCGAGTAGAAGAAATAAAAGTATTATATTTTTGGGTTTACTTGCGGTCACTTTTTCTTGAAAAGAACTTAAAGAATCTAGTCCAAATCGCGACATTTCAACGAATTTTGGAATTTGGCATGTCACAATGACAAATAATGCGCAATTTCAACACTCGTTACTATAGTTACGAACCTACAGGGAAATTTTCGATAGCTAGCGGGATCTTTTCGATAGTTAGCGTCATCTGTTCATTAGTTAGCGGCATCTTATCGCGATAAGATCCAGTGCAAATATGGCTGATAACAGCAGATGTTTACTTAGAGTTTCTAGAATCCTCTTCATCTGCTAGTGATGATAAAATACAACTTTTGACCAAAGAAAATGTCGAAAATAAACCACGAATTGTTATGTAGAACTATTTGTGGAAAATAATATTTTCGGTTTCCATCATTAATGCGTATTCCTATTAAATATTGTAATTTCATTATTTTATATTCTATTATTCTTAGGTTAGGCACTAGGACAATTTCTATTTATTGCTTTTGTAGAGGTTAGGGTTATTGTGAGCGAAATGTAGCCGTTAGAGATCTTTGGTTGAAGTGCACTGAATAGAGTTTTCGTTTTTTGCTTAATTTGTCAAAATGTAAATTCATGGGATAGCCCGCAAAAGTGCATGACGTCATATGCTGCACTCAGTGCGCGCTTGCACTGGTGGAGCAGAAAACGCTATTAATTGAAACAACTATTATACTTGTGTATATTGAATTGAAAAACTGAAATAGAATTGGTAAACCCAGTTAAAACGATACCGCTGGATTAGCCTCGATTCGACAGATGGTCCTTGATAAAATAAAGAATATCAAGTGTTGAATTTTTGTAGCTAATTGTAGCTAAATTCAAATCTAACTTTCCTATATAATTTTGATTAGCATTCTAAACATTATTTAACTCTTATAAATGAAACTAGCTGTTTCTCAGTAATTCCACCATTTAATGAAAAAAAAACAATAAAAGTCTGACAAAAAATAAATACGTATTGATAATTATTTCGAGCTAATGACCATGAATATAAACATGTCAATATCAAAATAGGTATGTTAGAATTGTTAATTTTTCCTATTAAATAATCAAAAACAGTTAGTTCAATTCATAAGAGTATAAGTAAGGGTATGAGTAGATTCCACAAAGTAAGGATCCAAGCAGTAAATTCTATTATTATTTTGTACAAAATAGATCAAATTTAAAAAATATACCTAAAAAATTCACTGATTATAATGCTGGAGCAAAATAACTAATTCTTTATCAGTATACGGATTCATTTGGATTCTGATATAGATCTAACTGTTACCTCTGGAACTTTTTAAATGTCTGTTTTATCACCGTCACCAATCAATAGTTGCTTCTCTTTGTTACCATCATTATACATGTTGTGTACACTGGCTATCAATTCTTTCCACTCCTCATCGTCGCTAAAATCTGATAATTCTCCTAGAAGATCTTTCAAAGTAGTTGTTTTGTCCATTTTAATTGCATCAAATGGAAGCTCTTCTATAAATTTTTGAATATCTTCTATCGTAGGAAAGTCTTTCAGAGGTTCACGTTTTTTGGGTTTCGAACTACCAAACATCTTTTTGTAAATATATTTGTTAATAAAATAAATTGTTATAGCACCAGACAATATAACTATAATTTTCTTGTAATGTTTCTGGAAATGATTTAGTGCTCGGGACTTTGCGTCCATCTCATTTAGTACAGATTTATAGAAGTTCCACAAAAAAAATATTACTTCACCTATTATAAAAAATACATGAATTGTCAATGTCAGTTGGGGCTTTATATTAGTACGAGATTAGTATGAAATGTATAGGAAATATTAGTATAGCCAACTCACATATTTACTTTGATTTGTTTTAGATGTAAAAACCCTTGTGCCAACCAGTGTGGTACAAATGCCAATTGCAATGCTCGACGCCACCTTGCAGTTTGTACCTGTCCTACAGGATATAATGGTGATGCCCTCATCCACTGCTATCCCAGATCATCTGAAGCTGCTAGAATATATTAATAAAATAATTTAACCATACAATCAGGAATTCAAAATGAATTTTCCTTTGAACTTTTATATTTCTAAATATTATATAAAAAAGTTTAAACTATACCTTTCACCAATTGTTAGTGTATATCAAGTTCACCTGTGATCATTAACCAGATGTCTTTGTCGGGGGGTTTATTTCCACAACAAAATCTCCGATAACACTGCAGCCGGAATGGCTCATTGGATTTTTGCTCGTACTATTTTATAGCACTTTTGTCGTCTACACATGCTTGCACAAGCTCTTTAGGTGCGTATACATGCAACGAGCGAAGGCGATCGTATCAATTTGCTAAAATATTTTCGATATTCCAGCATATTTCCCTGGACTTTGAGTTACAGACCTGGACGCGAGATAGTTTTTGTAAGGTTCCTAGGCCCCGGGCCGAGGCCCACTTTGAACTCGTGGTGCCATCCCCTGAATTGTAGATTTTAGGGAGGGCGAATTCGCAAACGTGTAATATATATATATGCCCTGAATCGTGGGACCCACTTCAATTCTTGTTTTATGTCGTCAAGGAGGTCACCAAAGTCCTCGAACTCTCGAACCCAATATGCCCATACCATTACAACTAATAATTCGTTGGCAGCTATCCGTTCGTTGTAAGTGTACGCGCCTTTAGCTGAATAGTAACAGTAAGCCCAGAAAACCTCGTTTCTAGAGGAAAGCTTATTCTTGTTTTTTGTTGAGTGACGGGGTGTTCCATATGATTGAAGTGGAGGAGGATATTTTGAGAATTTAAATGGTAGGTAGTAGGTAGTTTTGAGTGGGGTGCGATACTGGAACGAGAATCAGCATACATTAGGCAATTTCGACCCGCTTTGGTACCCCACTTTGGTCTGTCAAATACATACCAATCGATTTCGTTCCGAGAAACGATGACGTCAAGCTAATTTTTTTACCCTTTTTGGTCTTTCAAATCACATACCGAGATCTGCATAGCACGGTTACTGAAATTGGTAGCATTATATCCTTGTCTAAAGTAGTTTTTGTCTTTCCTTTTATTTGTAAACAAAAAAAGTCGTTGGAAATAGTTGTATTTTTTCAAGTTTTGTTTATTTTTTATTCATTTTGTGTAGTTATAATGGAATCTGTTGATTCGATATTTGTTTTTTTGTGTCCTAATTCATCAGCAACGATCTTTTTAGCTCATAATATAATGGGAATTTTCATGGGGATTTGGCTTCAAAACTCCAAGAAAATATATAAAAACTCAATAAACAACTTTAGCCCAGCCAATATATAAACATAAATGTCAATTTCATCAATCAGCTGTACCAACTGGAGACCAAACGATTTCGCTTGTTATTGGGAAAAGTAGAATTCGATAGATGGTGCTCTGAAATGTCAACGTCATCTTAGCAACAAGTAAAACAAATCAGCTGCCGTATAAGCCCTTTGATATTTAAGTGGTTTTATTTTGCTGTTTTAGTTATTTTCAGTGTGTGTTTTGTAAAACTTTTGCTTTTTCTTTGATTGTGCTTTATTGATTGTGTTGTTGAACTAAATTTTGACTCCTGATATTTTTATTTTTGGAGTAATAGGTAAGGTTGATATTTGTGAAAAGTACAACAAGCGTTCAATTAACTCTTTAGTTTTAGGTATGATTTCGTGTTTTTATTTAATTTTTGATACAATTATATCTACAAAAGTTGCAGAGGGAAGGTACGTTTGTATTTAGTAATATTTTAAATCTTTAATACCGACTTATTTTCTCAGTGATCTGCAATGAAAACAGAAAATAGAATGACATAACCTCTTCCATAATATCTCTAATTATATAAGAATATTACCTCAGAATTGATGACAGTTGAGTTAAATAGAAAAACACAGTTTTAAACTTGTCACTGACACAAAATTGAACAAATAAAGTACGAATTTACTGTAATTACGTTGCTTTGCATATAATACAAAAACAATGCAAAACGAATAATTTTACTCGTTGCGACAGTTACAATTTTTTCCGCCAGAGGTCTCATTGAATTCTACTCCGCCCAATTGGTAG
>CAJUYH010007007.1:0-18620 GCA_910591685.1 Galerucella tenella
AATCTTGTACCAAGTCGGTATTTCAAACAGGAACAGCAAACTCTAAGTTTGGTCTCACTCAGGTAAAGCGAACCTTTATCTTTACTACTTTACTGAATGTATTGAATCCTCAATAAAGTCTCTGTACCGAGTAGGCCTAGTTCTATTTGTTGAGAAATAGTTTCTAATTTCATACTAGATAGTACATACCCATTCCTTGGATTATTTTTACTGAACACTTCGATGGATTTAAGAGTAAAAGCCAGATATCCAATCCGATACTTGGTTTTAATCAGCTTGCAGCTGGTCGTATTCATCTATAGGGTTGAAAGAGAATTTGGTGTCATCAGCAAAAAGCGAGATGTTACTTCCAACGTGGGGTGGCAGATCTGCTATGTACACTGAAAACAGAACTGGTTCGAAAAGCGTTGCATAGGAAGAATCTCCAATTTGAACACCAAAACTTCCGACCAGGGAACAAAGGTTTAATCCAATTAAGCAGATTGTCACAACTCTGTTATGCTCATGTTTAAATAGTAGACATTTATGAGGGACTCAATCGAACGCTAATTGACGTCTCTAAGGAAGCGTTCAAAGCGCGCGTTTGGTTTCCGTACTTTTGATAATTTTTTTTTATAAAAATCACACACAAAAAATACCGGGATCTTTTTCAATACTTCAAATTAAAGAAATAAAACAAATAACCCATTATTTGCCAAATCTGTATATTTAAAAATGAATAGCAGTAAATTACAAAAAGTAAAATTTTCTCTTCTAGAAAATTTCAAATTAATATATTGTATTCATAGCAAAAATATGCATTAATACACTCAATTTAAACATTGCGTTGTGTCCTTAATAGTCCTATAATTGAGTCATTTGCGTGACCGCAAAGAGACAATATGGACCTACACTCGATCGAGGAATTCACATTAAATTAAATTGATGCATTCAATTCACTTGGAACATTTCTTTATCTTCTATATATACCGCTCATTTATCCATCTCACTTTACTTTAAGACAGTCTGCGAATAGCTCTGTATAATGAAAAATGAGGACATTGCTATTAAAATTTATATCAAAACAAAAATAAAACCAGATGTAGATACAATTAGAAGATAATTTTAAACTGCATACGCTGCCAGAGTAAGTGTGTACCAGCAAAAATTGGAAAATAAGATTGAAATATGCTATTCATTGAAATTGACAAAGTTGCTTAGGACATGTGCGACGTAACAATGTCTTAGGAAAGATAAGACACGAACTTACGGCTCAACCACGCTTTCACTCCTCACATTCGTATGTACAATGGGATCTTTTTCAAGTTATCGAAATATAACATTAACAATTTTTATAAAAATTATTACCTACTGTCTCTCAACTCTTTACAGTAACAGTGGATAAATATTAATTCAGGTGAAATCCCAGTTGAAGCAGTTCAAGCAAACTCCCGAAGAATTCAATTTGAAGACAAATTTGGAAATAAAATTATAGAGAACTGCAGATACAGTGGGTTATTTCCCAATCTTCAGATCCTCTATGGAAGTACCCAACTTAATGTATGCACTTTGAGAACGAGAAACTTGACATTTTCAATAGGTTAAAAATATTGATAGTACCGTAATCGCCAGCTATTCTGATGCACCAGAAATTATCAACTAAAAACGAAACACCCGCACTCTATTACGTTAAAACAACCGTATCGTATGCCACGCTGGAATAAATGCTGCGAACTATGTTGTTAGAATCAAGGCTCAGTTTCAGACCCTCAAGAGGGAAAAGTGTGCAGCGCGGGTGTTTGAATGAGCTCGCAGGGCACGTTCGTATGGCCCAGCTATATAAAATATCAACGAACGCGCGAAATGGGTTCGTTATTCCAGTGGTGAACACTTACGCATTTGGTTTGTTATTTAAGCTGAGGCTTTCGCTCGTAGTTTTTTTATTATTATGACAATGCGAGTGCCTTACAATTTGGCTTGAAAAGCTTGTTAAGCTAGAACATTACTTAAGTTATTTTTGGGAGCTATGCTACGAAAGATATTGAAGATATTCTAGAAGGAGAAGATATCGTTAATGTAGTTAAAGCCCAAAGACTACGGTGGTGGGAACACATTCACCGCAGACAAGCGAGCTAATAAAAAAAATTACTGCATGGACATAACAAACAGCAAGACCAAGGGGAAGGCCAAAAGAAAAATGGAGGATTCAAATATTCGAAGACATTAAAAACTCTTGATATCAGAAACTGAAATAAACTGTGCCAGGCAGGAAAAAGTGGAGAGAAATTGTAGACAAGGCAAAAAACACAAAAAACTATGAAGAAAAAGAGATCTCAGATAACAAGGCGGAGTGATTCACCGCAATAAAGGAATCCAAGAGCTCCAAGATGGAGCGCTAATCATTTCTCTAGAAATGTAAAGGCTGATATAATATATGCCAAGAAAACTTCTTTGCTGTAATGTATAAAATTAGTCCAAGGTATTATGAATCGCGATATGGAAAATAGCAATTTGTGTATCAAGAGCAGAAAGTAGTACTTTGGCAGTCTAGACTACCAAAGGACTTTCTGCTCAAAATACACACAAGATTTATTCTATAGGGAATATCAAGTTCGTAGTGGATTCTTCAAGTTATTAAATTCGATTTGTAAATAAATTCATTTTTTTCATTTTCATATCATAATTTGCAATTTCGAGAGAGCTCGCATGCGCACTTTTATAAGTGTGTACTCTCGTAGGAGCTCTCACTCAGCTCTCACTGTTAGTGAATAGACCCCCTGGTCTATTAAACTACCGCTCTCACTCTGTAGATTGAAACAAAACGCATCTCGAACTTGTTAATGTTCATGAAATGATCAGCGATTGAAAAATGAATAATATAAAACCAGAGTGCGTGGTCACAATTTTGAATTTTCAAAATTTGAAAGCGCGTGCTCTTTTCTCTAATTTTTTTCTATATTTTCTCATATTACCATCCTCACATTGTCATTTTCATTAAACTTGCCGCCTAAACAAAATTTTTGAAAAATCAAAGGTTGAAAAACATTTTTTTGAATCTACTTTCATCATGTTATAGGTCATGAGATTCCCTACAATTTTTTTGAAAGTAAAAGTAAAAGAAATATAAAATATTCCAATTTCGAGCTCTCTACGCTTTGATTGCAAGCTGCGTCGTAAGCTCCAGCAGAATTTATTCGTTAATTTAGTAAAATTATTGGGGGTCGATTATTCCTCATCGAAAAAATTTTATCCTAAATTCCCCGGACTATAACAAACTATATGCCTGTGAATCTAGAAATTTAAAATTATTTTTCATTTATAATTATTAAACAACTATTGATGCACAAATTTTATATGCCTATTTCTACCCCTCCATCATATTTTCATAAAATGTTAATTGTGTAGCTTTCTTCTTTTTGTTGATTATTTTGGGAAATTAAACGTTTCGGTAGCGTTTGAGCTATCATTATCAAGAATTAAGTTTTTTTTTAATTATTTGTTTTACAACAGTAAATTATTCTTCACTGTCAACTTTATTTACGACTTGTAATTATCTACCAAATGCATTTTCTACAATAAAGTAATTTATTTATCATATAAGGTTGTAAATATTCTTATTACGACATCTAAAGCCTCGTTTAAATATCTACGATCGTAATATTTCGTTATCTTTCCGATTATTCAACAAAATTTTATCTACTACGAGTATCTTTCAATTATTTTTATAAAAAGAATGTAATAAAGATACTGTTAATGTATTCACGAATGTAAAAGTAATTATTGTTCACTATATTTGCCCACGTATCGTGTCCAGTTACTAACGAAGATGTCAGCTTCAAAATAAATTTTATATTATTAACAATTACTTAACCCATGAAAATACGCATACATCGCCAACTGCCTTGGGCGACTACAATCCATTTTACGAATACATCATTACCAGATAAAATTTTCTGGTTAGATACTGTTGTTGGCTTGATTTGCGAACACTTTTCAGAATTTAAATGAATATTGTTTATGAAAAATGTTTGTTTTTATGAATCGAACTGTAAGGAATTTTCTGAACCTTGAAAGTTTCCCAAAGAAATTCTAATGAGATGCTTGATAATTTTCTTTCCGTTGCTTTGAAGTCGATTTGATTTATTTATATTTACACTTGAAGCGTTTTTGAATTAAATTTGAATGTAAATTATCTCCGTTTGCGTGAAAGATCGTTTATTATGCCGCCGCTCTTTTTGATTTTCGCGAGACAGAATATTTCCAGATTTTATTGTAAATAACCAGTAAGTAGAAAAAGATTATAAAATGTATTAATAAATTATTATTCAAATTTAAAAAATGAAGAAATCTTTATTTTCCACTTTTTTGTTGCATACAGGGTGTTGTATAGCAAGTTGTTTTGAAGTTTGAAGCTATACTTGGGAATCATCTCGTCCGAATGCTTTCCATTATGGGGTCGATTTCCAGCTCTTTGTATAGCTCATTATACACCTTAGAGTAGAGCCTTTTAAGGGGGCTTGCACTCTGGTCGATCTATAAGTGATTGATCTGGCTTCGCCTTGTATAAAGACATGAAGTGGCGCAGGTTGAGCAAGACTTCTAGTTCACCTGTTGGAGTTGTCCTCATGGCTCTCCTGACAGCAAGGCAAGCTTGCCTTTGGATTGCCCTAATCTGCAGGTTTTTTTTTTCACCACCGAGCCATATTTTATCATGGGTAGGTCTCCTAACACCTTGCATGCCTATTTTTTCAAAAAAATATAAACTTTAGTTTTAAAACGACTTTAGAAATCATAAAATTTGAAAGTTCGCCAAAACGCGCTTTACGTCATAAAGATGTCTGCCCCATGGTGTGACGTCATTTGTTTACGTTCTTATTCGTGTATCACGCTCTGAGTTCTTGTGACCTAATTTGTTTCTGAAAGCTTCAAAAATGGATAAAGCCGAAAAAAACTTTGTATTCCAAGTATTGCATTGTTCCAGTGTGTAAATCAACGTCTATTAAAACTCCAGACAAAATATTTGTTACTTTACCTGGTGGCGCAAGCAAAAATACACTTAAGAGAAGGACATTACTTTTGTTTGTGAAGACCATTTTAATGTTAGTACCTACTTTTATGCAGGTAATTTTTATTCTTAAATAGTTTGAGGCTATGTACCTATATGTCTAGGAATCAACCATAAAAACATCATTTTCTTACGACCACACATCGAAATATGGTTGGTATATATTATATAAATAAAACATAGTTTAAATCGTACTTACGATAATGCTTTATCTCCTCTTATTTCCTCTGCATTAAAGCAGCTGTTTGACTTCATAAATTCAAGCAGCATAAATGAGTCTACTTTGGGCAAGTTATCAGTTTGTGCTTTTACAAAACCTTCGCTAGCCATATCTTTACTCACAAAATATGAAAGAATCGTCACTGAACACTGAACTAGTAAATAAAATATATTCTTCCAAAAGTTTCAAAATATCCTCGGAAATATCGAATATTTATGTCTACTTTCCACTTTACGTTGACTTTTAGAAATAAAAAAAAGCACACACAAACACGTAATGGTCTCAAACAAACATATAAATGATATTTTTACGTCGATGAAGCAATTAATAGTTGATTAAAATACAATATAAACACACAACTACACATAACCTAATGCAATACCGGCCGTATTGACATAAGTAAACACAAGAGATATGACATCACACGTATCATCGGTAGCGTTCAGAAATCCTCGGGTTGTGGTTGGAAAGTGCATTGAAATTTGAATTTTATTTTAAAATTTGGAAGTAATTTCTAATGGAAACTGGTATATTTCCTATTATTAGTAATTTTTGATATCATATTTACTATTATAAATTAATATCCAAGCAAAATATGAAATATGCGTGTACTCTATTGAGGAACAGGGAACACAAGAAGGAAAAAATGAAATGAATGAAGTTCCTTCTGTATGTTTCTTGTGGTGTGTTCATTATTCCTTTTCGTTAATTTATTTATAAATGGAAATAAAAAAATATTGTGGTTTAATTTCCCTATAAATTAACGAAAAAGAATGAATAAAGTGAAGTAAGATGGGAAAAATCATTATTAAGACAAGAAAATCATAGAAAAAACTAAGGATTGACCAAAAATTATATAAATTTATAACTAAAGGGGAGTAAATGAAGCACTCCTACCCTAATAATGTATTAAAGGGTTGTAAAGTTTCTTAAATCGAGTAGTCCCATTTCCAAAAATATGTTTGAACACATGACTTTTTTAAAACCTGAACAGGATTAATTCATTCATTCTATTACAAAAATGATAACCTGGGGCACTTTCAAAACGATATAGGGGTTGCCATAGCAGCCCCGTTCTTTTACAAAAGATCTCGAATGCCGCCACATTTATAATAAAATAAGATGACAGGTAGCGAAATTGTAAGACGACGTTTGAAAAGATTTCTAAGAATACAATGTTCAATTCAGAACGTAATAACTTTGTATGATTTTAATTAAAATTTCGGTGATAGAAAAGATCGTCGAGATGATTATTTGTAATTTTTAATACTTGATTTATATCAGTAGCGTACCTAAATTTTGTGTAACCAGTTTTATTAAAGAAAGTGTTACCAGTGTATGGAGAAAGGAAGGGATTTTGGCGTTGATATGAATCCATGAAAAGCTATTTTAAAAGTCAGTAAAATTATTTATCTCACAATCTTGAATGAAAGTGTAAATTGTTATATAAATTATGAACGGTTGTTTTTAATCCATTCATATGTATTGAGAAACTTACCACCAAAATGCCGTTCCACAGATCTGAAACAATAATAAAGAAATTAACATTTTATATTCGTCAAGCCGTCAAGCAACCATTAAAGCACTGAGTTCTACTATAATCAGTTCCAAAAATCATTTTTCTCGCAATAGGAGGGAAAAAACAGAAATTTTGGATAATCAATTACTTATGTACTTAATAAATATGTTGCAGTGTAGGGTCTTCCCACTTATCATTCCATATTTACTTCCATTAAATTAATATGGCACTCCCACTTCAGGTCCATCAGTAGTAGGATTGGTAAAAAATGTAGTACCTAAGTAACAGGTGATAGTCAGTTAGGAGAACTATAGGTAACTTGTGATTAGACTTTTATATGTAAGGAGATTTAAAAAAAGGTACGCTAGAGGCAGCACCAGAGGGGGGTACATATGTTTTGAAACCTGGACCCGTATCTTTGAACTGAACATTCGACTATTCGCGAGATCGTCGAATGGATTTTGTTCGTACGAATGATTTCACACGAATCGAACGGTACTCGAAAATTCCAATAGCAATATCTTCCAAACACAGTGGCGAACAGCTTTGTAGATCTTATGTGTCATTTTTTAGGTAAAGTGTACTGTAGAATAGTGTGAGAGTAGTTTAAAAAGCACGTGAGAGGAAGAAGATTACATGTAGCGTTTGGTTTATTTTTATTCTGTTTTGTCATTCTTTTACGTAAAGGCACTATGAAGTTGAATTTGGTCCAAAAAGATATTCTCTTGGAATTCATCACGGGCAGTTTCTTTATCCACCCTATATAATTCAAAGAATTGCCGATTATTTAATGTAAAAGGATCTTTTCTATCGGAAAACCTTCTTGTCGTATCTTCAGCCATCTCCTCAGCCATATCCACAGCAGGTTATGTTTGATATTTATTTGTTTTTCTGACGTTTTGCGCAAGACTCTATTCGCTTACTCCCATGTGGGACTGATACGACCGATAAATTCATTCGTTTGCAAGTCGAACATTCGAGATTTCGAAGATACTGCTCGAATAAAAGAAATCCATTCCCATCACATGAAATACGTGGGAGCATTAGTCGTACGTTCAAAGATACGGGTCCTGTATTGACAATAACGTCAAATGTACGTACTATTATTTATGAAAATAAATAAATATTGTTCATAACAAAATAGTAAAAATTATTATTGTAGGCTGGTTTAACTACGTCCCTCGACAAGACATCTAGGTAGTCGTATTTATTTCACTAAGAAATCGATTAATAAGTATCTGTCAAAATTATCCCATATTTTATAGTAACGAAACAACTTTCTCTTTCAAAAATACCCTAAAAGCATAAATCTACCTATAAAGTTGCGGTGAAATATGGTTGTCCCATATTTTTTGGTGATAATGGCTGTACTACCCTTCGTGTTAAACAGAAGCCATTGTGGTCGAAAGTAATTTAAGGTTTAACGTTCGTTAATTAAATCAAAATTTCCCTCTCGTGCAACGTGTAACAACAAACGCATCGCAATCGCAATATTCATCACTTTCCAAAACGGCATGTCACTATTAAATTCGCGTTACCTTTTGATATCTCCCCGTCGCACGCAGATAAGATCACTCACTAAATGAATCGAGTAGATACACGGATAACGTCTCTATGGGGTTTTTAGTCGATATATTTCGTAAAACAAAAATGAAAACATGTTTAGTCACGGTGGAAAAGAGCGTTTGCGATTTTTACTAATCCAGATTAGTGTCTAGACAGCTAAAGTTCGTTTCAAAGTAGTTGATAGCACAGAGCGCCTATAATAAACAGAAAACGAAGGTCTGGTGTCTCAAAAAATGCTCTCTCTTATTTATGTTTTACAATGTATCTAGACTAAGAAGAAAAAATTAGGACCAGGCCGCCCGGTAATCGATCAAATAGCAATAAGTAATAAAATGCAAATGAAGCATACGCAGTGATCCAAACGGTCCATAGTCGTAGAACAAGATTGGGGTTGTTTTATGATTTTTAAGTTTATTATAATTAATATTATGATGAAAATACTAACTAATTGTGCACTAAGATTTATATACACATATTCTTGTAAAAAATAAAAAAATATATATACGTAATTATTAACTAAATTCTTAATGGGAAAAATCTGAAGAATCGTCTTGTCCTAAGTTAATAATAATTAACGGTTCGATATCTCTACTTTTGTCGATTAAGTCGTCAAGATCCCACATTTACCCCTCCTCAGCTATAACATGATTTATGGCGCTTTACCAGTTTTCTGCAGTCACATTCGCCAATGAATCCATCAAAAGTTGCCGTACTTCTTGAAGTTTGAAAGTTTTGTTGTTCCAGGCAACATAACCTTTGACTTGTGTCCATATAAGCTCTATTGAGTTCAGCTCACAATGGTAAGGGGGTAAGCGATGTACAATAATACCTCTACCTTTTGCCATTTTATCGATTACAGATTTATTAAACTTTGCTTACGTTCTTTTTTCTTTTTTTATTTTTTTTTCCAATGGTTATTGATACTGGTACAAAAGTTTGCATTTTAGCTAGAAGAAACGATAGTGAAATTTATAAACCATAAAAATTTTGTAATATTGCATTTGCGATGAATATTGCGCATAATTATTGTGTATTTTCATCATATTGATAGCTAATAATAAATTCAAAAACGTGCCTGAAACACTTCAGGATAATTCGAAGAATTGAACAGAATTGTAAGCGCTTCTTCATGTAAATATGTATTCAGTTAGCAACTTTCATTAGATTATTCCTGTATAGTGAACCGCAGGTAGCGGGGACAATAAGAATGATTTGTAGCCCAAAAAAGGGCTGATTTGTTAAAAACTTGCAGATGATGTACCTAACGAAAACTCCATTTTATCAGAATCTGACGAATCTTCAACTACAACGTTAGTTATTTAGATTCAAGTAGGTACAGGTAGTATACAGGGTGTACCAATCTTACGGCAAACTTCGGTATAACAAAATAGTAGATTTGCTGAAGGTCCATATTTTGAAATTATATCGAACTATACAGAGTGCTGCACAACTCCGTTACAAACCAAACATATGATTTTTCAAATGGGAACCCCTGTATATTATACCGATTTCGGATTGGTTACATTTTTTTGAAGCTTTTGATATGAGGTTTTGCCACGTTGTACAGAGTCCTTCAAAAGATATGGACACGTTTATGTGAAAATCGTAGGTAAATCAACGCTCTGTAGCTATTTTGCCAAACAAAGTTTCGTAACATGATGCAATATCTCCGCATTCTATTAAATTTCAATTATATTCTTTCTTATATACAGGGTGATCGGAAACTCGAACTTGTCATGTTCTTTCTTCTTTCAAATGGAACACCCTGTATTTTATAGCCAACAATAGAATCTTCGATTATGTAACTTTAATTTTTGTCAAGCATTCCCTATACCAAAAGTTTATAAAAACAGAGTTATCTGGTAATATTTATTGTAAACTATCATTATTGACCTATTATGTGAAAGCAATAAACGTTGTATGTAACAAAAAATCCTAATTAATGATAAAGTTTAATGAATAATTCATTGCATTGATGTTAACGGTGAACATTTTGAACCTTTAGTTTAATATTACAGTTGGGATTATACTTTTGGTGGCTAGTTTTGTTTAGAATAAATTGTTCATTAAAATTTATTATTAATTAGGATTTTTTGTTACATACAACGTTTAATGCTTTCACATAATAGGTCAGTAGTTATATTTTACAATAAATATTACAAAATAACTTTGTTTTTATAAACTTTGGGCATAGGGAATGCTTGACAAAAGTTAAAGTTACATAATCGAAGATTCCATTTTTGCTACAAAATACAGGGTGTTTCATTTGAAATAAGAGAGAAAATGACAGGTTCGAGTTTCCGTTCACCCTGTATACAAGAAAGAATATAATTGAAATTTAATAGGATACGGAGATATTGCATCATATTACAAAACCCTGTTTGACAAAATACATTTTTTTTCTTTTCACATATACCTAAGTTTGTCGTAAGGTTGGTACACCCTGTATGTGCGCGTAATTTTTATGTTTAGGGTTAAGGTGTCCACGTTTAAATATCCTACTTATTGTCCATATTTATTCGCTTTTGAATAAGATACAATTGATTTATTGTAT
Source organism: Galerucella tenella (assembly GCA_910591685.1). NCBI lineage: Eukaryota > Metazoa > Arthropoda > Insecta > Coleoptera > Chrysomelidae > Galerucella > Galerucella tenella. The sequence continues at coordinate 10,904 of CAJUYH010007007.1, forward strand.
TCTGCTTAAATTCCAATGTCCGCCTATGGTTTATTGCGGTTTTATGGTCTCTTACATCTAAACGTGCTATCAACATGATAAAAATATATTATAGAAAGGATATGGAAAATAATAATGAAGAATTGGTTTTATATTATTATTTTAGGGAAGTTTGTTATTATTTTCTTAGAAATTTTAAAGGATTAAAATCATAACATTTGGACAACAATAGAAAAATATTGAAGATTGAAGGAATTATAGACCATTATAAAATAGAAATTTCAATAATTTATTCAAATGAGAAGTTTAATAATATATTAGAAAAGAAAATCAATTCGTTAAAAAAATCAAACAATAATAATAAAATACAGTAATTCATTTATAAATTAAGAAATGTTTGAAACATTATTTGAAATACCCAAGTACCTATTTTCTGCATTTTTAATTTTCATTTATACACTGAAATGGTATATGCTAACAGTTAAAAAAATATATATTTATTATTAATTCATACATCATGGATTTAAATTGAAATTAATAATAATGCTTACACACAAATTCGAGTAATTCCTTAATTTTTTTGAAAATTAGACGACCAAAGCTAAATAACTTTCGAAGTTTCTAATGAAATGACTGTAAAAAGTGTTCCATTTATAAGTAAGTCGAATGATGTTCAGTTGAATATAGACAGTTTTTCAATCGCCCTGTATAACTGTGCAATTATTTTTTAATGTGATGTGATTAGTATGTTTTCTTGTCAATAAATCACGTTTAAGTGCTTTAGTTCAAACTGTATCACCTTGTATTTTTTTCACATTTTTATGAAATGAAAAAAATGTTTCCTGCGTTTCCATCCCTAAAACCCCAGAATCGTGGTAGTGAGAGGATATACAGATATTTTATCTATCAGTATTGATGCACAGAATGAGCCATTGATAAGCTTCATCCTGTATGGGAAATACTGAATGGAAATGTTTTAGGAATCTAAATTTCTACAGCGGGATTCGAACCCGAATACGACAACAAGCTAAATTTATAGTTTCAGCGACCTAACCAACTCGGCTACGAGAACTACTCAGTTTAACATTCGAAGTTCGTTACACTTTGCCCATTTACGTGTTGCCTACCTACCGTCCGTGTTTTTTTAATACAATCGAAATCGTCCTAAATGCACCGAGTGAATAGCTTACAATAATAATGTGAAATAAAAAAATATTCAAGTCTTTATTGGTAAATGAAGAGAAATTGTCCTCGTGGAATGTTATTCTTACGGTCAGTTTGTTTTTAAATTTCATTTAAAATTGATTTTAGAAGTTTATTGACAAGCGCTGTTCTTTTATTCCGTCAACTAAAGAAAACCAATGTTTCCGTTGTTCAAGATGATGATCATTATATCTGACAACTGACTCAATTTCTGACGCTGTTAATAAAGCACAAAGCAGTCAATACTTAATTAACACATTCTAAATTGATTTCCATTTATTTGTCCATTTCTATAATAATTCGCTATAACCCATTCAAATCTTTAGATTTTTGAGGTTAAGCTGTCTTTTTTAAACCACCAAGTTATCCACCACTTCGAAACAGCGGTGAAATGGTTTACAATTTTGGTGGGTGCAATAATAATAAATTAACGCCTCATTTCTTCAATCTGAATTCGACCAATGAATATAAAAACGCAGTTGGTGGATCTACCAGTAAATAAAAAATCTTGTCTCATCACATTATCGCTTTCCTCTAATTAATCGTGCAATATTTAAATCCCATACGACACATAGCTCTACACAAACTTATTTAATAACAAATAACTCCCGTTTCGTCATTATCGCTTGCCTCTGTTTGATCGTGGAATTTTGGTTTCGTCTTTTTTTACAATCTAAGGCTGGTATTACTTCTTCTTGGTATAGAACATACTGATTGAGAAAAGTCTATTCGCGACATACGATTTACACAAGTAAGACTAAGAAAATATTAGAAAAACTACTTGAAAGAGAGAGAGAAGAATAATTCGGCGCAGTCGGCGATGGGCGTGTGTTCAGTGCCCCCAGTTTTAACCGCTGTTGCCAAGTGTACTTATCTGTGAAAGTTATTACCAATTTTTGTCGGCAACAATGTTGAATTACAATAATTGTAGAATCGAAAGCAGTGTATAGATTTTATTTATTGCAGTTTGTAATTTGTCCAAATTTTATCTTGAACTTTATTATTTTATTCTTATTTGTGTTGCTCTCAGCTTTATCCCGTGTTAAAAGTCAAATGCAAAATAAGTTACTTATTTATTCCTTTGAGTACCAAACATTCTATAATGGCAACGCTGCTTTCATATCAGATTGGTAGCTCGCTCACGCTCAATGCTGACTGCCCACAATTATTCTTCTCTCTCTTTCAAGTACTTAGTTGTAATAATAATTGTGTGATTTCCAAAGTGCTTCCGCATGAGTCCTTGTAAGTTTTCACAGAAGCAGAATATGTGAGTAGGTGTTTCATCGTAGAGGTTCACTAACTTTGCCCATCCTGTGCAGATGCTTCCTCAGAGTACAGTGTCCAGTCACCAGGTCGGTAATTGTCGTCAAATTTCTCCCACACAGTTTCAACAGCCTGGACAAGACTTCCTTGTCCAACTTATTCAGTAGACTCTTAGTATGGGGGTGTCCTTGATTCAGCATCCATTTGAGTTGGTGTTCCTTTAACTAGCCAGTTATTATTATTATTACATGATAAGGGCAGAGGATCAAGTCCTATTTTGCCCATAATAATTTACAGAATATAAATAAAACAATAACTGACACTACACTAAGCCTAAAAAAAGCTACAGATCGAAAATATAGGAGTCTATTAACTATTAACATTTTCCGAGCAAATTATTTGCTGAGGAAGACCATTCCAAATATCTAAAATTATGTTACTTAAAAAGTTTTGCCTATAACGAGTTCTAAAAGGCTCTTTCTTCAGTTTTAAGGAGTGCCCACGAAGACGGTCGTCTAAATTAAGGGGGCAAACTGCTTGAAGGTCGCCGAATTTGAATTTCAAAATTCGGAAGGAAAGAATAAGGTCACCTCGGACACGTCTTTCTTCAAATGTTGTGAGATTTGCCATGGTTAATCTCTCTTCGTACGTAGGTCTAACACGGCCAAAAGACAATCTGGTTGCGCGTCTTTGCACTCTTTCTAGCATTTCACGATCTCGAGCTGAATCTGGTTACCACGAAGGCCCTGCGTATTCAAGTATGGGTCGGACATAGGTCTTGTAAAGTTTGCAATATGTTTCGAAAGAAGCTTTAGAGAATTTTTTTTTTTTAGGAACAGTTTAGAGTTCGCGCGTTTACAAATATGAGAAATATGATCACTCCACGTAAGTTTCGAGTTTACTAATAAACCAAGGTCGGTTTGTGATGATACCGTGTTTAATGTCTGTCCAATGATGGAATAAGAATTTTGCGTTATTGTTTCCGATGTGTAACACGACACACTGATCAATGTTAAGAGGCATCAACCAATCGGAACACCATTCTTGTAGTTTATCAAGATCATTCTGCAAACTTAAATAACTGATGTTGGGATTTCCGTAAAGTTTCATGTCGTCAGCATAAGCCGAAATTAAGCTTGACAGACAGTATCGAAAATCACTGGAATATACGATGAAAAGTAGGGGCCCAAGAACGGAACCTTGTGGGATACCGCTAGTTACGGGTCTTTTCTTGGAGAATTCTTGTTCAACTCTGACTTTGAAGAACCGGTTTGTTAGAAAGTCTGGAAACCATTTGTTGAGAGTACCTCTTATGCCAATATGATCGAGCTTTTGTGGAAGTCTACGTTTTGGCACTCTGTCAAAGGCTTCCGAAAAGTCAAGGTAAATTATGTCTAAAGGAAGTCTGTCATCGAGTTCTTTAGACTGATCGTTGGTACAGTGTAGTAAATTGGTTAAAGTGGATCGACCCTTCATGAAACCATGTTGAAACGTCGGGATTACATTTTCCCGCAACAAAAATTCGACCATTTGGTCGGCAACAATGGATTCCATTATTTTGAAGAGGCTTCCGAAAACGAGGAGTTCATTATTATGGACAGCGAACTCTTCCGGACTCTTTCCCCCTCTTATGTAATCCTTTGTGATTCCACAAAGCGGTTCCGGACCTGTGAAGGTTCCCTTAGAGCCTTCTTAGGCTAGCTGGTCTGCCATTTCATTCCCTGCAATCCTCTCATGTACCGGCACCCATATTAGAGACAGTTTGTTGTCTCTTGCCAGCATGTTAAGGGATTATTCACAGTTTATCTAAATTCGGTTTGTTTGAATTTTTGCCTCAAATAAACAAGTTTGAGTGATGAAAATAAAAAATTATTTGATCAAATTTGAAGAGCGAGTTGTATTTGGGAAGATTATTTTTTTCAACAATTTAAAATTTTGTATTACCTGAATGTTTAATATTCTCTTGGGTGATGGCACTCAATCGGTTTGTGTTCATTTTTCAATAAACTTCGAAGCACTTTTAGTTGTCAATAATGACAAATTCAAAGTAAAATTTTGACGTTTCGATGTAAACAAGGTTTTATCGATGAGGAAGCAGAATTATCAGTATAATACCGAATGATTGGCTAGAATAATGTATTGCTATTGGTTAAAACCACCAAAATGTCAGATTTTGACAAGTGAAAAAAATAATCATTGAAATACTTTTATTCCATACTGTCATCAATGGGCTCGTTTACTAAAATTTTTAAATCATTTTTAACTCTCGTAAAATAAAGTACTAAGGATAAAAATATAATTCTGAATATTTCATGTCAATAGAATATAACCAATTAAACAAGCATACCGTAGCGGGGCGAAGACTATGACTGTGACGTCACCGCTTATGAAAGTTAATGTGCACAAACATTACGCTTCTGACTGTAACGTGCCTCGCATAGAATTTATTTATTTTGAATTACTCGCAAAATTTTGTGTGAATAAAATAAAATGTGTGGACCTAATTTTGAAAAAGCAGACTCATTAAATGTTCCAGAAGTGGACTTGCTAATGATTATGGAGCTTTTTGATCAAAAACACGAGTTTATTAAATTATAATTTTATACCATGTGATACATCGTTTTTGGCTGTTTTCCCGCAAGAATGATTATTAAAAATGTCTATATTTTCATAAATACATGCTCTCTCAAATGATATACAGAGTGATTCCAGATGTTTTATTTTATTCCTGGTCTGGTGGACAAAGTTACGGAGATAACGCTAAAGGTTACTCAGTAACAAATTGCAATTTTATTAACTGCAGACTGACCAATTAAAGCAGCTTCTTCAAATGCTATTTATGATGAATGTGTAGTGGAAATTAAATCACCAATGTTGAAAAGAACAAGAAAAACTTAGTTTGATAAAGCAGGTAATATTAGTTCCAAATTTAATGTTTACATCAGATTCAAATGCTCATGCACCTCACTGGTAAAAAAAGCGATATTTGTTAGAGCTGATCCAGACTTTGAATCAAATAAAATAATTTTTTTTTAAATATAATATACGCCAGTTTTGTTGATGATTTACTGAAAAAGATTACCTGTTTTTTGGAAAAAAAGCAGTACCTATTTAATAAAATTTCATTTGTGAAGAACTGATCCATTATTTTATTCAATGATTTTGAACATAACACCACAAGCTATAAGAACAATATCATCTACGTATTTAAAAAAATTTAGATTAATACAAGCGTGTGGTTTTCAATAACCCTTTCAATATGGATTCACAACGTATTTTATAAGGTAATTTATAACGATTCTTATTGAAGAAAAATTAAATCCTAACAATACACAAACAAAGTATGTTGACTTATCAGTGATTGCATTGAGTCTTTTCATGCTTTTCTGCCATTGCTTCCGTTTTTTTGCATCCTTATTAATAGAAATAAATGTTTTGTTAGATCTTTCAATCGTAGTACTGTTACATTCTGGAACAGCACAATATTTATTTTTACTCTGGTTCTGGTCCATTGTGTCGAATAGTTTAAATTATTTCTAAACGTTCTCATTTTACAAACATAACACTGTTTAGAGTTTGCTAAAACGTATAATAAAAAATAATAAGCATATAAGCTAGCAAAATACTGTTACTAGCTGAGTAGTCATCTAACCGAGAACCGATCGGCGCGGTATCCGCTCTCTCAATGAGAGATTTCATATGGGATGACGTCACGCCTGAAATTCGGAGAGGAGCGCTGTTTAATGTTTATAATTTTTTTAGGCGACTTAGGAGTCCCGCTGACGTCTAATTTTTTGCACAGAGCCTCAAAATGATGTGCTCTTCCCAATAATAAAATAAATAAAAAGGTAGAACGTGTCGCGGGACACACGGTAGGAACTTTAGTTCCTTTTAAGCAAAAATTATGTAATACATCTGACGTTATAGATAAACGATTATCATATTCTTTGGTGGTTGAGTAGTAAGCATACCAGACTCTCACGCAGTAGACCCGGGTTAAATTCCCCCTGAGGAAGTTTTTTTTATTGTTAATTTTATTCTTAAATAATTCATGAGGGAGTCCGACTGGCAACATCAACTAATAACAGCATCGTATATTTAAAAAATGAAACCGTAGCATTATACAAATTGGACATTCAAGAACTGTACGTTTACGATTATTTTGCCCACCTCTAATGTACACCACTGGATCAAAAATTGAAAAATGTTTTTTCTACACCCGCATAAATATTACCCATCTTTTCTACACCCATATGTATATTATCCATTTCCTGCACAGTTTAAAGAATGGAAATGTAGGCCTTATCGGTTAACTGAACGTATATTATGATTTCATATACATCCTGGAACGTACTTATATGAAATCCACCAATCAGTATTCGCGTTTAGTACTCGTCACTCATCTTTTTTTCAATTTAAAGAAAAAGAAACGTCAAAATAACTTGTCAAAAAAGTCTCTCTCAGAAGCACTGGATTAAGAATATTTATTTACAAAAATGAACAAATAAAATAGTCCGTATAAATTGATAACAAATACTAAAAATAGAATAGAATGGGTAATTGAGGAGCTACCGATGGACATTTGCTTATAATAGATCTCGGTGGTTGAGTGGTAAACATGTCAGACTCTTGCGCGGTAGACCTAGGTTCGATTCCCCATGAAACAACTTTTTTTTTATTAATGATTTTATTTTTAAATAATTATTCTGCTTGATATTGATAACAACAACAGGTAGACGCTTGAAATATTTCGTATTTTGCATATTTATTGTAGATAAAGGTACGATACCTACCCTTCGTGCGGGAGTCCGACTGGCAACATCTACTTATAACAGCTTCGCATATTTAAAAAGGGAAACAAATTGTACATTTAAGAACTGTACGTTTATCACAAAAAAATTAGTGAAGACATAAAATTGAATTGGTACGATTATAAATAAAATTGTTGAACATTTTAAATTTCAAGTTATATTTATTTTACAGTATATTCAAATGTTTATTTTCTAGATTTTTTCTTGAAGGGATCGTAGAAAAAATATAATGTTCGAATCGTGTGGATTGTCCATATCCACACTAGTTGCACAAACTACTATTCTGCACAGTTTACAAAATGGAAATGTAGGCCATCAGTTAACTAAACGGATATAATTTCATATACATCCTAGAACGTATATGAAATCCACCAATCAGCATTCGAGTTTAGTATCCGTCATTCATCTTTTTTCAATTTAAAAGAAACGTCAAAATAACTTTGACAAGTTATTTTGACGTT
>CAJUYH010007008.1:0-18608 GCA_910591685.1 Galerucella tenella
TTTTTTTTTTTTTTACGAGTAATACCCCAAGGAAAATGATCATTAGTCAAGTTGACAATTGATTTAGCTTCCCCAATCTCCAGGGAATCTCTTTTCATCATCTTGCATCCATATCATGGCTGATGGCTACATCTGAAATAGGATAAAGAAAAAAATAATTGTTACACATAAGGAAAGATTAAAATCCACAAAGATAAAAGAATAATTAATTTCAGTTTGTTTTAATTTGCGATTGAATTATGTGTCAACGCAAGCTATGACAAAAGTTCTCACAGTGATCTGTGCAACCTCAACTTTCTATTGTTTTGCAAATTTACACGATAAAGCTACTGGCTCTTTGTTGTATAGTGAATATTATCTTTTTTATACAAAAGTTTTTCCATATTTTGGCAAGTTCATTTATTCTATATATTTATTCATTTATAACCTTTTGTTTTTTTCCCTGCTGTATATATTTGCCCTCCTTGGTATTTTTACATCTGATGAATATGACAAAAAAATTTAATGAAGATGATGAGAATAATGAAAAATAAATATAATAGAAAAATGAATTGACTCGTATGGTTGACATAAACAGCTGTAGACGTCTCAGTTGATTGCGAGAAATTTTTCCCTTGGGACTTGTCTGTAGAAATTCAAGACACCAACATGTATCATTTACAACGCGCACGATTATAATGAGATAGTGCCTGCGGATTGTTTATTCTCTTCATTAAAACTAAAATATTTTCAAGCATTAAAGTAACTTTCTTATTTCACACTCGTATTTGAATAACAATTGAGTTAAATTTATCCATATCTATTTTTTATTACATGATAAATTGAAGATAATACCCATCAGTCTGGCGACTCCATTTTGACTTGTGAATGGTTGGTTTATTCTTATCTTTATCAGACTATTATAGTTCTTTTGTGATATCATATACTCATACAGACATTAAAAGAGGTTCAAGATCCTCGTGAAGTCATCCTTGATTTGTATCTTTAAAAAGAAAAACGTGCAGGTCTCTGGAGGGGAAAGAAAAAAAATAAGCAACAGACAGCGCAAGAAAGAAATGAGTTCTAAGGGAGCAGTTATCAATAATGAAGAGCAAAATCATTTTTTTTTCTGTCTTTAGAATGAAATGAAGTGTGCAATCAAATATAAATATGGCAATTTAGTTTATTTTATATTTATTTATAAGACCAATTTAAAAGTTGAAATAGTGAGTGGTGGATAATCGCATCAAGTTATATACCATTTTATTTTACTCTTTTTCTTTTTTTTTTTTTTCGGTTCATCACAAAAGATATATCGTCACAAAATGTTTGAGAAAAGATTTTGAAGATAGTGAAGACGTTAGATGAAATAGGGGAGAGTGAACGGTTGATTGGATTGATGAGAATATAAGGTAGAGTAAGAGAGATAGGAAGGGTGATACACGCACGTGAATTTATTGTAGGCCATGCGAACACAGTCATTCACAAGGAGGTCAATCGGTTTGTCCCTCGAAAAACACTGGAGACATGGACCCACTAACCATTCTTTTTTATATCTCAATCTATGTTTTGTGAAAAAAAAAAAAAAACACACACACACACATAACCACCATACCAATAACAACCGAATATATAGTTTTGTGCTTGTTCAACAGAATCATAAGTAAAATATTTATCATGCCAATAAATTCTGTGATTTTTTAATTAAAGAAACCGAATTTACACGGACAATTAACACTTATTGCCGCAGTAGATTTTTATTATTTATATACATTGAAAAAAGAAAAAAAAGAAGAGTTAATAAATGATCAAGTCTATTATACTGATCAAATTTATTTTTAGACATGTGCAAATGTATATTGATATGGGTGCAGCAAAATATTGATGTGCGCAGACTGGCTATCTGTGTGTCGAAAAAAATTTGAGTGTCGATATGACCCGGCTGGTCAACACATTTCTTTTTTTTTTTTTTTTTCGTTTGCACTTTGTCATTTGGCCGTAGCAATTCCACCAACTGTGAACATATTGTATTGCTTGAGCGCACCCTTACGCCTGCAATAGTCCATGTTTCTGTTCAATTTTATAAAAGTCTGTGCGTGACGTTGGTGCGTCTACAACTCCATGTACATATGTGTTTAGTTGGTGAAGGAGTATATTCCATCGGCATAAAAACATCTTCTTTTCATTCTTTCTTTTTTTGCACCATCTACGTGTGGGTTTGTAATCTTGAAACTTGCAAAAACTTTTTCGGCAACAGAAGTCTCGGTCAATGACTTCTATCTTTTTTTCATTCTATCAACATTTTATGTTTTTCTACCTCTGACAATTAAGATTAATGACTGCTATTAAATGAATGTTAAAAAAAAATTGGTGCACATTGAACAATGTGAAAGTATTCACCGATTATAATTTTACTTTTGTTGTCTGTATGTCATTAAATTTTGTTGGATAAGTTTTATTGCAATGTAGAATGATAAAAAGCCGTATAAATTTGGCTGTATACTCTGCGGGCAAACTTTAACGTTGGAGATAATTGAATTTGGTTGGATTTCCTGCAGTGTTGGCAATGATGTTGGTTATCTGACTTCTTCCCAGCTCTTTCACTTTAATATCAAAATCCATAGAGATTTAAACGCTCAAGTAAATCAATAGCAAATTAAAATTGTTAATTGACCATTGCAATTATTTCACGTCCATTAATTATACAGGATATTGGACAATAAATTTTGAAATAATAAAAATATTGGCCATTTGACGTGACGTCTCATCCGATAAACCAGAAATTCCTGTAATCATAAATTACAAATTTTATTCATTTTTATCACCTTTCATTTGGTTTTTTTATTTTTTATTTTTTTATTTAACGTCGTTATTAATAGCAATCGAGTTTGATTCAGCAATATGTCAGAATTGATATAATAACAATAAGACTGTAATAAAATACACAATGGAAAATCTCCCAATTCCACAGTGAATTGAACTAAAAATACACAAAAAAACAAAAACAGATAAAAGCAGGCACACGCTCACATGGATTTGAATCCAATATATTTCAATAAAATTCTATTATTTGGTAGTGGGCTCAATAGTGAATAGAAAATTAAATTAACATGATCGTCATTGTGTTTCCCACTGTCTCTTTCGAGTACAATCGATATCAAGTACCACCTAAGGAGTTTGACATGAAAAATCGATAATTAATCTGGTCTATCAATTGAGCATGAGCGTAGCAAGTAAATCTGATAAACGACCGCAGGAATTCGACGTAAATGAAAAGAGAAAAACGAATAGAGGGACAGTAAACAACAATGTCTGACAGTACATGTAAGAAGTTTATATATAACAAGATATATTTATATATATTTTTATCTTTTATACACCAATATATACTAATACTTTTATATTTATATACACACATATAATTTCATTTCATTGTTCACAATGGGAATCGTACGATTAATGTGAGTGTGCAATATAATAATACAATTCAATAAAAGTTGAAATGATATAAACATAAATGTTGATATAGCCACACAGAATATTTATTAGCTCTTCAAATATAATCCAAGTTTACGTTAATGGTTTGCTATCAATGCTGGTATGTTTGTATTCATATCTTATATTAAGTGTATATATTAATAATATTTTCTCATTTTCTTTTGGACGATCAATCATTAGTGAATTGCTTTGGTATGTGAATCTTGTAATTTGCATCGTATATTTTATTTTGTATTCAATCGCACGGATATATGAAGAGCATATAAATATTATATATATTTATATATATTTGAAGGCAAGTTTATATAAATTGTTATGTGGGGATTTATTTTGCAATATTGCTATTTTTAAAGAGAAATTTTGTGATATTTGAATTATTGACAGCAGTCATAATTGCCATTTGATATTGGGATTGATATGATGGAAAATAAAAATTTCTGTGCTTGTCATGATGGATGACAAATTCAAGATGAAACGATAAAAAAGAAGAAAAGAATATGATAACAAGTGCACTTGTATTATTGTTGCCTTTTTTTCCTAGACATTGACAAGAGATGTTTGCACGCGCCATTACCACTATTCCGCCACAATCACGGCATGAGGAAAATATATTTCTCTTGACTTTTCGTCTTAGTATCCATCCATCCAGTGCACAGAATTTTTTTTTTTTTCCTCCAATTTAAAATTGCGTTCTCTATTCGATTCTTTTTATTTTTTATTTCTATACATATACTTTTTTTTTTATTTTTATGCTTCTGATTTTGAGAGAGGAGAGAAATATTTGATAAAATTTTTGCGTGAGAAAAATGACAGTAGATCCTGAATATATGTAAAGAGGAAGATGGGTAAGGACATCCAGGATCCGTGTGGTTTTGCTTCTTCGTTTTACTGAAAAGCAAGGCAAGAGAAGAAAACTGATATGTCTCCTTGTCACTTTCTCGCAATTTAGTCGCGCAACAGAGTTTGAGAATGAAAATGAAGAAAAATCGAGCGTTATCAATTGTCACGTGAGAATTTCTTTTTTTTTCTCTCATTTTACACTTTGTCCCATCACATACAATACAATAATTTATAGATATAATATACATAGATATATTTATATAGAAAACAATATTTATTTATGCACCTAAGTTAATTTAAGATAAAAATTTCGAAAACCATAATATTTACATATTATATAAAATCACACGAAATGTTAATTATTTACAATACATATCTTCATAATAGGCAGATTGTTTATAATTTTGAAAGTATATGCAATTGTTTATCAATCCTGAGGAAGAAATTATCGGGCTATTTACTGATTGATTAAATTCCACATGAATTTCGTCATCCTCAACAATTTTCTGTGACTCAAAACGCTTGGTAACTTTATCAATATGATCACGAAAGTTGTCGGCAGTTGCAATTATCGATTTTGAAATATTCAAAACATTATATCCAATATTGGGTTGAGTATTTTCATAGGCACATTCACTGGTATTGTATTGGTAAAATTTATCATGTGTATGAGAACGTCTTGATGATATTTCTAATAGTGTATCGCGCATAGATTTTTTCGGACTCGATGACAAAATTTCAATACTGTTTGAAAAATTTGGTAAATCACTATTGAATGTTTCAAATGTCTCATCCATCAGCTTCGAATCAATTGCACTTTCATCTTCATTATGTTGATTGACATCAATTTGAGCTAAAAGAATTTTTAACAGTTGGTGACACGACTCTCGTCTCGTTGTATTGGACATTCCCGGATAACTTTGGCGCAATGGGTCGTCCCTAGTGAGTTCACGAATTTTCTCAGCAATATTATCACAATCCAGTTCAGAAAGTATCTCCGAATCGGACTTTGAACGAATAAAATTACCCGATGCCAATTGCAATGTTTTATATTTATTTTCCTCTTTTTCTTCGTCTTCTTCTTGTGATTTATTAAAATTAATTCCATCCTCATTCGCTTTATTATCATCATACTCATTGTCAGTGTCATCAAGTTTCAATGCGTGCGAATCAAGTTGAAAATGAAATTGCTTCAATTTTCTTTCGCTGACTGGTGATGAAGTACAGAAATTTCCAGTGATTACAAGGGATGAGAGTGAAGAAGCAGCGGACATTCCTTCCCAACCAGAATCCCCTGAAGTCCCAAAGTCCTTTCCAATCTCTTCGCTCCATTTCTTCTTTTCAATTGTCAATGATTTGTTTTTGTTTCGTGGCGACAAAAACTTTTTTAACACACCATTACACTGCACTTTTCGTTTTAGATATTTGAAACGCTTCTCAACATCACTCTCCAGTGCAGTTAATTCCGCTTGACACTTTGTTGACTTTTTTTTTTTTGATTTATTAAAAAAAAATGGAAATGTCCGATTTTTAAATGATTTATTGGTCAATTTCATTCGATCAATTATATTTTGCATTTTCTATTGTTTGCATACACGTAAATAAAAAAAAATCAATAAAATTATAATTATTATTTAAATCGGGACGTTTGAGAGACACTGAAGGTAATGATGAGCCACTGACAAATTACTTTCTAGTATACAGTGTCAAAAATCGACAATATATATTGAGGCGGAGTTATCTATTTGAATTTGGAACAGAGTGGGAATAAAATGGGTAGGGCCAATGTTTTCTCCATGTTTGACCATTTCAATTTGTCATCATATTATTTGACCACAAAATAAAGACAAATAATATATTAAAATAATATAAACATTAATTTACAATTCACCGATTCGCTTTGCGTCTCAATGTCAAACAATCGTGACAGAGAGATATTTAATACTATGAAAAACTCATTTCTATTCTCTCATTGTCTTTTAAATAAGTATATCAATTAAACCACAAAATGTTACTTCTAGTCTTTTGACAAGGCATAAAAACTTTCAATTATATAGTTTAGAAACACAACAGATGGAGACAGACGTATAAAATCACACGCTTGAACAAATTAAACTCTACTTTATATACACGCTTGAAATAAACTTCTCAAACAATAATGAATTCATCCTGCTGCTATTTTTTTTTCTTCATATTCCAATTGTAGTTTACATATACATATATATCCAAGTATAGGGTAAAGAGTAAAAGTTGAGATAAAAAAAGGACCCCTACCGGAATGATAATATCAAAAAAAAAGAAAAAGTTTCACCCAATGTTACACAGAGCCCAACACCCACATACACAAGCCCTTGAAAGTCTGCAGTCGCGATACCGCTGGGCATGAAATCGATGTGCGAATATGGCGCCACGTTGACTGGCTAACTTCCTCAATGTGCAGCATCTCTCGTGGTGATATCCTATACGTACATATTACTTGACGTCATCCCCTAATGCCTCCCTTGAATGAATCGATATAACATTGCATTAAGTATATACGTATAGATAAAACTATATTCGATGCCAAACCATTTCCCACGTTTTCGTAAATTGAATTGTTCAATTTCGGTATAAACATTTACATGTAGAATACTATATTGGCCAGGTTTATTTCTAGTTTATAATATATATTGATGCTACACTGTATTTTCAACACCACCAACATCTGCCTGATGGCTATTTCAACTAGAATATATTTTAATATATATGAAATGTCAGAATATTCTGTGCTGGAAAATATGTATAGACTGTTTGAGAAATGGAAATTTCAATTGACAATAAACGACCTCTGTAAATCCTCTGTCCCATTTATATTTTACATTTACTAATTATATTGAGGGAAATACAATAATTATAATGCGCGTATACCTAAATAGTATATGGTATAGTGAGTGTGAAGGGACTTTGAGAGGGCAATTTGTTATACCTGCGGTAATGACAATGGAATTGACTGATTCACAGCTTATTTGATCCTCTGAATTAACTAACGCATTGCGTTTACTGTATGAAAATTCGAACGATGAAATTTTAAATTGGCCGATTGACTGAGAATAACAAACACCTATAGAAAGTGTAGTAAAATTTTACTGTCATTGTTTGCGACTATAAAGTAATTCAATAAGATTTTACGGAAAATCCCAATAATTTATTTATAGTTGCACCTGATGTTTGTGCAGTTGTCTTTGAAGACATGAAATTATTGATGTGTGTTCTGTTTTATATGTTTTTTTTTTATACACGTATGAGAAGTATAATATCCAAGCGCAATTTTATTCGGTAGATTAATTTGTCGCGTCAGTGAATGACAATTTTATGCATGGTGGAATATTATTAAATGTATAGCTACGAATATAATTAAAATATATAAAAATATTTTTAATGTTCGGCTTTTGTAAAATGTGGTCGCAATATTTACTCCACATTTCCATCAGGTAATTATATAATGCGATATAATATACAGAGTTTCGATAGCATCTCTCTATGCAAGCAATAATTTCTTCATAACTTTATAATATAGTGTGTAGTTAAACTTGCGAGTAGACATTTTGCTCTTATTCGCTGTACAACAAACTCCGTGATATGATTTGTAATATAAAAATCATTCCCTTACTCATGGATTATTTTTATTTATTTTATTTATCTATTTTTTTTTTGTTGCGGTTGGAAATTGCGAAAGTTTCAGAGAACGCAAATTGAACGCGATATCCACTGGAATATTTGAGGGGGAAATACTGTCGGAGCATGATGAACGCACAATTCCGTTCTTCATCCAAACGCCACAGTATTATTCATTTAGATTGCAAATATCTCCGAGTGCATGCAAAATAATTTAAATTGTGAGCACTTTAATACATACCGCTCTGTGAAACAAAAATAAAAATAATAAATAAATAAATATATAAAATATTATTGAGAATTGTCGCTATGTATAAAACTTATAAATACCTTTTACCTGTGTAGATATAGCTTTGACTATAGTATAGTTACTAAGTACATACTATATACAGAATTTTGTAAAAGTACTGAAATAAAGGTAATCCGTTTGGATTGTTTTATTGCAGTCGATTTGTCGCGCCAAAAGCGATTAGGCATCGGATTTCGTCTGAACAATTTCTAAATATATCTAAAGGCTTTTATATACACTTTTGCACCTTTTCCTCTTTTGTTTATCCCATTTATTCTATGGGTCAGTGGACGATGGGACAAGTCCTTCGAAATATATAAATATAACCGTATAATATTGTTTGATATTCATTTTGTATGGAGGAAAAATGAAATAGAAGTTAAAATCGAATATTCCACCGTCGCACAATATCATTGTAAATATAAATGAAATATATTTTCTTTTTTTTTTTACACGTGTCTCTGACCACTTCCTATCTTTATTCTACTGTTGTGTATTACTCCACATGAATATAAATAAATTCAGTTGATTCATTTCGTGTTTGTATTTATAAATACAAATAATGCCTGAAAGATAAAATTAATAATTAATTGTATACATAAATTTGTACAACACACGGTTATTATATTAATTTATAATTATTTTTTCATTATTAAATAAATTCAATAGAGGTTTTAAACGTAGATTCCCGAAGTTTTTAATAATGCAATGAATTTTGTTTGAAATTTTCAAGGGTTTTGTTTCCCATGCTCCACCCTCAAAATTAAAAATGAAACAGTGGGAGAAGATATTTTTGTAGCACTCATTAGCATTATAATGAGACAAAGTTTGCAATTGGCGGATAGAAAGGGGCCTCATCTCCTTCCAATTATAACGCGTTTCCCCTACTTTGCTGATATTTCAGTTTACGAACGCCCTTTTCAGGTAATTGCAATTATTTTCGGGCAGTTGTGGTTTGAATTATCGACCCTAGCGGATGTGTCCAAGTGCAAGTAAAAGTGATAGATAAGTTTTATACATATATGATCACGGTGATTGATAATAATCTGAGTGTAAAATTCTTGATTGTCACTTTATGACCAAACACAACAGTTTGTGTTTCCATGTGTATTGCATTATTTTTATTTCTATTTTTATAATGATTCTTACACCCACGAAAGCCAATTTACTCCAACAATTATTGCAAAAAAATCAGGAGCAGGTTATTATGTTTATATTTAGTTTGATAAGTGTTTTTTTTTTAATTCAGCATTAATTATTTTTACTTGAGGTTTAATAAGAAACTTCGTGACTCAACACAACAGTGCGAATTTTTTATCATAGTTCAAACATCAACAAAATCGAATTTCTTCCATCAATTGTTTGAGAAAAAAATAATTGGTCAATCAAATAATTAATTATAATTTTTCAGGTTAATCTGCTTGAACAGTCACCAGTGCGATCACCTCAGAGGCCAAAGTGGATGAGAAAATTAAATATTATGTCACCGAGTAAACTTCAAGCACCACCGCCAACCCCTACATATTTATTATCACCCATAAAAATGAGTCCCCAACGGCAAAGTGATTTTGCAAGTGTCGCAAAGAAACATTCAATAACATCAAAGCATTCGCAACTATTGCACACGGCTAATGAGTCGCACGATGTGATCGATCTAGAAAAGGTCATAAATGATTTTGAAAAGGGGTATATGTCGCCAACAAAACGTAACGATCAGTCAAAGACAACAAACAAATTCGTCAAAAAAATGGTTGCGATTTTTGAGAAAAAAACAGTTACTTTAAATAAAAATTCAAAGGTAATTTACCAATTAATTTCACCCTCACCAATTGTATATATATTAATTGATAATTGTAACGTATTCCACTTTTTTTTCGCCTTGCAGAATATTGATGAAGATTTGAAGCAGAGCAAAAGTAGTCCCACTGTAAAACACCAAGACCCAAATGATTATTTCACCCTGGTAGACAATGATAAATTTGTGATCTCAAAAGGAAGCAGGAGTCTCAGCACAAGCCCGATGAATTATCCTGAATGGATATTTCCCGAGTGTCATGATGCATTAGACGAAGTATTATCGTATGGATCAATCGATTCCGCAGAGGAAGCCCAAGAAACAATGAACGACAGCTTGTATTTATTCCCACCACCAAGATCAGACACGTCATTAAAACGCGAACGAGCGCCAAAAATTATCGGTGCATTTTTAAAAAAGCCAATTGAAGTAGAGAACACAACAATTGATTGGCTACCAACACCTGCTATTAAGTTGCCGAGAAAAAAATCATTTACCAAATTTTTTTCACTCCTAACTGGTAAAAAATTGTGGGACAATCGTAACAAAAGTTTGTTGGTGAAGGAAAAATTTCACATAGAACGAAAAGAATCTCATGATTCGGGCTATGATGAGAAATCAATTTCACAAACATCATCATTAAAGTCAACATCGTCTTTCAGAAATACATTGATGCATGAAGAGAATAATGTTTGTAACACAGACGCGAGGGTCATGTGCGTATCGACCTTTCAAACATCCGAACCTTCAACAGATAATACAGAAACAATGGATGATATTTGTTGGGATAATAATAATACAAACGAGAATAAAAAAATAATGCTCGATGAAATACCAAGATCTGAAGTGCGACTGTCATTGGGTCCATTCTTTCCAATCCAACCAAAACTCTTTATCAAATCAGTCGATAGGAGAGACATAATAGAGGAAAGCACTGAGGAAACTCAACGTAAAAACACTTTGAGTGATATGAAAAAGGATCAAAGTTACACATCACCCTCAGTATCACCTCTACCAAAACATCCATTCATATCAAAAGATGAAAGGATATATGACAGTTCAATTGTATCTTTGGACGACGACGAATTCAATCAAGTCGAATTGCGTAGGACATCTAAATGGACATTTCCATCATTAAATGATGTCTACGATGTGCCGAAATATTTTTCAGTGTCAGAGCCGGGCTTATTCAATAATACGAGAAATAAACGGCATAGTTATGATAATACGTATGAAAATGTAGTTATATACGATGTGCCACGTGTAATTGTACCACCTCGACCAAAATCTAGTGTTTATGAGGATGCTCAGTCACTTAAACGAAGAGTTGCTGGTACGAGCTCACACATTGGTGAATCACACGACAGTTTTTACGCTTCGCCTACGGCAAATAAACCTCAATTTGCTACGATAAAGCCGAGAACTTCTACACTTCTTCGGAATCGCGATTTTTTGTCTATGGAGCGTTTTAAAATGATACATACACTCACAGTACCTAACAATCATGATAATAGCTGTAATTATAGTGAGGTAACTAAGTTTTGAGCTTCAATTATTTAACTCATTTGATAAAGCTCATGGCTTTGTAAATTACATGGATTATATTTGACAATGTCGAATTTTAAAGGTGTCAATTGCAAATGTGACATTTTTATCTTTATAAATTCGTTGAGAAGTCGCTCAAATTCATTAACATTTATTTATATATTTTGTTTTGTTTTTCTTTTTCTTTAAAAAATTTGACGTGTCTTGTGGTTTGTTCAGACAAATAATTAAAATAAGATCGCGCACAATTTGAGTGATTAAAAACATTACGTACATACATATCCATTAAATAATTAATTAATTAATTAATTAATTGTCTCAGTGTATTTTTATAAGATATTTAATATTTTTTTTATTGACTTATTTAATGAAAAACTTTTTGAGGTGTCAAATTCATTGTGACATTTTTATCTTGAAAAAGTGCAAAAAGCGAAAACAAATCGTGGGAATCAAATTTTACATATTATTATTATTATTTTCGATAATGGACGTGTCTCATGATTTGCTTAAACAAATAATTCAAAATGAGATCACACATTTGAGGGCCATAGTAAAAAGTATGACGTAGTAAATCATAGATCAATAATTCATCTCTATTTTTAACAATATCCAATTTTTTTTCTGTACTGACATAATTTTTGGAAAAATTCTTTGACTTGTCAATTAACGGTGACATTTATCTAAAGAATTGACAATTAGTCGAAATATTTCCGTATCAATGACGTAACATAGCAGTTACGATGTCTCACACAATTTGTCTTGACAAATTATTGAATGAGACATTCGGAATAAATGACAAAAATATAATTCTCCATACTGACAATTACTCAGACACAAAAATCAAATTATATTGAAATTCCAACACAATTCAATTCAATCGAAATATGTAAAAATGAATAATAAAATGATAAAACACATTTAGAGTGTGCACCAATTGAATCAATAATTATTTACGTAAATGGTGATAAAAGGATCGGTGAAAAGTCACTTCTATTATCGCACTCCAGTTAATAAGAAAAATTGTATAACTCAATTTTGCAGTGAGTATATAATTGTGAAACAATTTTGATATGACGGCTCTTTTCATTGTGCTGTATCCTTCAACGAAAATTCATAAATGTTGCGCCATTTTACTATTCACTTTGATTCACGCTCATTCTCTCATTCTCCTTTACATCCTACGAGAAATGAGAATATGGCAGCAATTAAAGCTGTGAATTCATTATCAAACAATACTTGTTAATAAGTCTGACATTTTTTTTCCAATATGTTCCTAAGTATCATAATATAAAAACAATCAGTAATAATAATAATAATAATAATAATAATATTCTGATTGTGACTTCAGTATTTTTATCATAACTACTTAAAACTATATCGAAAGAAAAAAAAATTCATACTTTAATATATGTCATCCATAAAATAAAATGCAAGTAAAATATTCTGACATTAAATATATTGTCTGTCTATACTTAATAAAAAAAAAATATAGATATATATAACATAATCCCACCGTTGCCTCCCACATTCTTTCACATTTTCTCTGACATAAATGGGATGCAACAGGCGTAAATACATCAATATCTAAAATCATCCAGCATGAAATAATATTTTTGTTATCTACATAAATACACATGGATTATGAAGTCGTTGAATATGCCCTACGTTTCGTGCGCCCACATAACTTCAAATACATATAGATGAGCTTATATTTTCATAAATATATATACTTATATATATAAATTGCGTGTGCACTATCACGTAATATCGTTGAGCGTTATCGAAACACGAATACTGCGAACACGTTTCTTGTAAACATGTCGGTATTTTGCCCATTACTACTTCCCACCCCTTTTGATCACCCCTTCTGTACATATCCTACTCATATATTTACACCATGTACCGAAGCTATTTGGATTTGCAAAAAGGTTGTGATGATGATGCTCATGAATAGGATTACGTGTCGCCACATTATTTATATCTGTTTATCGCGTGACAAATGATCGAATTGATTGAAAAACGATTGACTAATGATATTGGTGTTTGAAAGAATGCAAAAATTATTTATCTCTCTCTCTCTCTCTCTCTTTTGCTTGAATTCAATAAATACATGCGCACGCATATACACACAAACACATCACGCAAGCAAAAAAAAAAAAAATACCGACGACACTTGAAGAGGGCAAATAAATATACAAGAAAAAAAAAATAAAGAAAATAGGCGATGATATGGTGAATCAGGTGCGATAAAAGCGAATGGACGTCGGAGGGTTTCACTGAATAGTAAAGTGTAATCACATCGATAAAATTATATCGGGTTTGACTCAACTGTTAGTATCAATTAAATGGATGAAGTTGTATGGCAAAAGCACAAAGTTCATAGACAACCGACCACACATTGTTATTCGGGCACATTTTCTCTGAATTGTCTCACATGTAGTTCATTTATTGATTGATTATTGTATTTTTATTCGATAGGTCTGTGAGAATAATAAAAATGTTTACGAATTTTATGTGAGAGAGTCATAAATGTCTCGGGTTTATTCTCAAGGGAATAAGGAGATAGTTGAAAAGCAATGGAATCGGCATTCACAGAGCACGTGTGCATTACAACTGAATGTGAATTCGTATGCAGTTCGTATAAAGCTGGTTCGTATTAATGTTTCAGTCTACCTATGCTTCAACAACAAGTGCGACAGAGATGATAGGCAATTTTCCAGGGTGATGGTGTGGAAAATTGACGCACCGTTCGTTGAACGATGCCAATGTCTTTTGCTACATATCCGCACATTTTGTCGGCGCGTATATAGATACAATTTCTCTTTTATTTTTACATCATATATATATATACAATGGTCTAAATTGTGCAAGATTCGTTTCATTCTTGTCTTGCAGGTGTAAATTTCTCACGATTTTTATGAACAAACATCATGAAAAGCATCCGCGACCCAATTCCTACTCTATATTTTCTTTGTTGTGAGGTTTTGTCGCGACGAAAATCATCAAAACATTTTCAACCAATACTTTGTAAAGTAGAAAAGAAATCCAATGGTTTTTTTACTTTAAAACGACTGAATTTCTGTTTACTTTGATTAATTTGTATATAAAAATATAATCCGCGCAATAAATCATGTTCCACTTGGGAATTCTATCACAAATTGTGCGTGAATATCATTACCGTTATTATTGACGTTGCCATTTCCGCTTCAACAGTCCTTCAGTCAAATTGAAGTAGGATTACCAGATACGTTGTAAAGGAACCCACCATCTGTAAAAATAATACCCAATGAATACTATCGAAAGAATGTATATATATATTTATTTTTGCTTATAGACATTATAGCTTTTAATGTTCTACTTGACTTAAGTCCCCCTTCATCGCGCAATAGCGTATAAAAAGAAAAAAATAAGTCCACCAAACGATATTGCAATTTTTGCTCAGCTGTTTTTATCCTCACTATGCCTCCAGTCATATTCCAACCTCAGGACTTTCATATTAAATTTTTTATTCCCAACCAACGTCTCGATAATAATTCATATTTTTTTTGCAAGATGTGTGATATCGAAAATAATATGAGAATATTCGAGCAATCAGCCATGGAACACAATAAAATTTTTACAAATATGTGCGTGAAATTTCAATTTACCGCGCATAATAATGATAGATCAATATTGAAACATCCAGCGGCGGAGAAATTGAGTTGACGATTGATGAAATGAATTGACGACTCCAGTTCCTGAATATTTATTGAATAAAAAATAAAACAACATCGATAAATTAAGTAATCAATTAATTGCATGGGCAATAGAAAAAGAAAAACCGTGGGGTTTTCACTTCATTAAACATTATTGAATCTCACCGTATTCCCGTTACGCATGTGTAGTTGACGTTTCCATTCGAGTATGATGTAACCAATGCGATTTGCCTGCAAGAAAATTGCATAGTTAATTGTCCCGCTGTGAAACATCCACTCATTGATTTATAATCACGCAATTTGCAATCGTTTCTCCTTCATCCGCTTTTCTTTTATCAATTATTTTGCTCTAGCAGTATATATATAAATTTTTTTTTCGAATACAGATTCGTCCAAACAAGGCAAAGTAATTGGGATCAATAGTCGATATATTTTCTACGTAATAATGCAAGTAAAATAATATACCTTATTACAATTCTTTGACAGTACAAATAATCAATTGAAATAACGTGATTTAATCAATGTTACGTATCTCGCCAACATATTTATCAATCAATTGAGCAAACACAATAATAAATTGTAAAACATTAATTGAACAAACCTTCATGGCTGCATAGTGACACGAGTAGTTGATTAAAAAAAGTTGACTGAGGAACGATAGTGTCCAAGCAAGAAGACAAACAATCAAACTCCAATACAAACGATTGTCAAAAATCCATGCCATGATAAAATAAAGATCGCTAATGCTGTGTATACTCAAATTAATTAGCCACAACATCGTTGACCATGAGTAGAGGATATTTAATTTGTCAGCGAGAATTACAATGTCACTGTGAAGACGCTCAATAATTTTTACATCCACTATTAGCGTGCCAGTAATCCATAGTGGCTTCAATGACATATTCCTAATTGAAATTTTGTTGAGATGATTGAAACGTTGACCCAACAACATTACAATACCCGAGAATCTTGTCACAGATGCTGCTGAACCCACATAAAGAATCAGGTATGTAACATTTTCCACCCATGGCTGACAAAATGCATACATTCCAAGTAGACTTATCGTTGTCCAAATAACAGTGCTAATTCCTAATATTGACCATACCCAAGTACGCGTTGTCTTTTCATTTCTTGTCAATCCTAATTTATGTACAATCTCATCGTAATCCTGAATTCCATTCCATATTTCTGCCACTTGTTTTCGGGTACATATACACAGAATAAGATCAAACATCAAAACAACATAATTAAATGTCACCTGGAAAATTTTACATTTTTTTAACTCAAAAATAAATTTAAATTTGGGGACAATTTATTTTAGACACGTTCAATATATATTTGTTGTGTTTACCTTGACAATTTCTGTTAATCGTAAAGTTCGTTTTCCTTCTGATGAGGTGAAAGTAAATTCCATCAATACAAAATATATAATATAAGTATATAAGCATAACCAGACAATAGAGTAAATTATGTTGGTATTGGAGGGTGCGAGTAGATGATATTCATTAAATTCATATGGTGCAAAGCCAAGTACACGAGCAATATAAATAAATGGACATGTGGCAATATATAATGGTGAATCAGGTCCGCGTAAATTTTTTTTCTTCGCACGTTGAGCCAACGCATGTATTTGCATTGTCAATGGCCGTTTACGTAGCTCCGCACTGCTAAACAATTCCATATAAACCACAATATAAATAATACTCCTCTATTTATTTATTTAATATAAATATCTGTTTTGATAAAAGAAAATATTTCATACCTCATTACGCTCACTGTATCCTCCCATGCCAATCTTATGTCACGTCTATTTCCCATCATTTTCATATTATTAAAACTCATTTTGCGTATTTGTGATGATGTTCTGTTCAATTTCTATATAGTACAAAATTAATTGTGAGGATCATTACAAGCGCAATTCTCTTGCTTCTACAGTAGCCCTGGGGTGATGTTGTTATGCAGTTTGTACACTTGTGTTTACTCACGAGTGCAACAATAAATTGATACGATTTTCTCGGCTAACCGTCGAGGGGCTTGACTACCCCATTAAACCATTTGTTATCTCACGGAATAACGTGCAGCCGATGTGTTTTATCGATTTAAAAAGAAAATAAGAACTAAACACCAATAGAAAAACAAATAAAAAATTAACATAAACAAAGTGCGCAATAACGAACATATTTCTATATACAATATAATATTTGATTCAATTTCATAATAAAAATTATACAAGTACATATAAATAAGTATTCTTAATTGGGATTCATTGACAATTCATCGCAGAAATATTTAATCGAGCGGGGAAAAAAAAAAATTACATTGCACGATTCAGTTGTCAATGATAAAATTGCTGTTTGCAAACTCGTTGATTTTTTATTCTTCTATTTTATATATACAATATTGATATTGTCTTTATTCCACACCAACAAACTATACCATATTTTTAAAACTCAATTTTGTGTTCTAACCCTCACATTTATAGTCACTCACACGACCACCCTCAACCTCAATAGAAGTAATCTCGTGTTGAGGAAAGACGATGGTGGCTTTCCCCGATGGTCTTCTATATATTTATCTATATCTATACTTTTTCTTTTCTCTTCTTATCTCAGTTCTCCTTTCTTCTCATCATCTATTTCTTTATGCTCACGTTCCTGTCGTGAAGACAGAACAAAACTGCAGGTGAATCTACCTATACAATGTCAGGCTTGCATGTTTTGTGAGCGCCAATACAAGTTGGATCAGAGCGCACGTGCTGTTAAATATTATTCTAGAGTACGCGAATGAATAATTGAATAGAAAGATAGTACTATGTGATACATATGTATATATATATATGGGGGTGTGTGTGCGTGTGACTATGTACTATATCAAACACGAGCAGTAAATCAAAGTAATGGCCGTCAAAAAAAAATTTTAATAAAATATTTCCAATAAAAACGATAAATCCATTTTTATATTACGTTGACACATTAAGTGGCGGGTTAAAAAAAAATATATATTTTAATGAAATAAAAGAGAAATATGAATTAATGGATATGACAAAAAAAATCTACAAATTGATATATCGTTTGAAATTGCACAATGAAAATAAAACAAATCGATGTTTCCAATGATGCACTATTGTTTGTTATTATCACGTGTGAATACTTATTTTTCCAACTGTTAATTATATACACCCGCGCATATATACATTCCCCATTTAATATTTATATCCGCTCACACATAATTAATGTGTTATTGACAATAATAAATCTTCTGGATGAGAATTATATTTAAATTGAAGAATTGTATGCAAAATAGTTGGATTAAA
>CAJUYH010007009.1:0-18604 GCA_910591685.1 Galerucella tenella
GGTACTGTATTGGAACTTTTCCGGGATTACCTTTCAGATAGAGACCAATTTCTAAGAATTAATGATAGTGTCAGTTTACCACGAAAAATTAAGATTGGGGTGCCACAAGGTACAATACTGGGGCCAATTCTCTTCCTAACATATATAAATTCCCTACTTAACATTAACATCGAAGGAAAAATACTATCTTATGCAGATGATACAGCTGTTATATTCTCTGGTGAAAACTGGGAAGAAGTCAAAACACGGGTAAAAAACGGTATGAAGGAAGTAAAAAACTGGCTTCAAACTTTCAAGTTGTCACTGAATATAACTAAGACAAATTACATAGCTTTCTCATTAACACATGCCAACAGACCTATTTATAATAAAATATTAATAGAGGAAAACACACATTTTGAAATAACTTCAGTATCTAAGACTAAATATTTAGGGGTGATAATTGATCAAAATCTCAAATGGACATACCACGTGGACTATCTGACTGGTAAAATTCGAAAATTAATCAGAAAGTTTTACATTTTACGAGAGTTTTTGAGCACTAAATTAATAGTAACGGTCTATAAAACATTGGTAGAGTCACTTATTAGGTATGGTATAATAGTATGGGGAGGAACATACAAAAATAACATAAAACCAATACAGGTAATACAAAATTACATCCTAAAGGTGATTTTCAACAAAAACAGATTGTATCACACCAGCTTATTATACAATGAGAGTATATGTGATGTGAGTTGTCTTTATATCCTTTTGTCCTGTTATTATTTCCATAAATCAGATAAATTAAAAAAAATTGTAGATCATCAATATTGTACCAGATCAAACAGCAACAAACAGTTGAAAATTCCACGAAGCAATACAACTATGAACTTGAAATTTATTGACTACCTAGCACCTAAATTTTATAATTTATTACCCGTTGATATCAGAAATATAAGCAAATTGAATTCATTTAAGAAACAATGTAGAACATATGTTGTTAGAAGCTTGGAAACATTTAAAAACATACTTATTTAATACCTCGAAACAAACTGTGATAAAAAGTAATTCAACTTTTCCATTTTTAAATATTGTCAAAAAATTATACGTTAGATTTTAGTTATTTTAGTTCAATAGTGTCATTATTTTAACCGTATAAAATATAAGAAATTTTTTTTAATAGGCACATACAGAAGATCCTCCTTCTAGGTGCCTTTCAAATGGATAGCTTATGCAGTACATGCTCATTACATATATAAAATATATAAGAATAAAAAAAAAAAAAATTATTAGGCACATACAGAAGTTTATACTTCTAGGTGCCTCTTAAAAGTATTACAGGCAATGTATATATATGTATTGCATGCGCATATTTTATTTATTTATTTATTTATTTATTCGTTTATTCTCAACATATTATTGGATGTATAATACAGATGTTTTATAATTTTGTAAAATTTTGTGTAATTTTTGTAATTTATTTTGATGATGATGAATAAACAATGATCAATCAATGATCAATCATATCTACAGATTGTTCAAATAAGAAAAAATAATTTCAAACTTATGACAATTAATACCTTCATTTTGCTCAGGAGTTGTTACCTGTGAGACACTATAGTGGGGAACAAAAAATGAGTTCCCTCCTTTGGATTTTAATCTAAGAAACATACCCCCATTTAATAACATTCAATAAATAGGTATATGTATAAAAAGATTTACTTACCAGGCAAAAACAGGGATAGCAAAAAAAACTTTTTCAATACCATGCCTCGCCTTCTACTTATTTTTAGTACGAGGGCATATTCTCCAATTTTTTTGGCCTATTAAATCCAAAAAGATGGTTTCCACTTCCAGCCAAACCGAATGTTGTTCTTCATGCCTGGGAAGTTTAAAGCTGTATAAAAGAGTAACTACTTTAATATTGTGTCACTTTTTAGTTATGTAGACATGTTTTATATTATAAAAATAACACTTACCTTGTGCACCTCACACTACAGTCCTTATATAACTATGCATTTTGTTGCCATTGTCTATTGATATAAAAAAATCCACACTAAACTAAAATCGGTTTCACATTCGTTGAAACATGAGAACACAAAATTGATTCGATTTAAGTTGATCAATAAAAATCGTTCAACTAAAATCGACTAGTGAGAGCGCGCCTTAATCGGTTTTTTTACGTTATGCATCGAGTACCCACAAAAATTGAAAGTTTGGGCTGGTAAAATGAGTGGAAATTTGAGCGGATTATCCTTCTTTGAAGAAAATCAACCAGAATTCTGCTATATTAGCTTTCAACAATCACGGTCCTGTTAGTGACTATTTATTAATACTTTTCCGGGCCGTTTAAAAACTGGATAAATTATTTACCATACTATCACTAGATTTGTTTCCTTTGAATTTCTTTTTCATGTTGCTATTGCAAATCCTCTATTTATAGTTACAATATATAGCAATTTCTTGTAGGTACTTTGTATTGCACTATGTCTAGCGGCCTTAAATTAACAATAGGGTATTTTGCCTCGCTCAATAAGAAAATCAGCATTATAGTTTGATTTTTATTTGTTTGGTAATTTTTTTATTATCATCTTTTTCTCTAGTTCAATGTGCTGTATATCCGTGGATAGTGTAAGAAATGAATACATTTAGCTTTCCATTAAACCTGGTTCAAATTCTTAAACTTCAACGTTCATAAAATTAGCCTCAACAACACAGCCCAATCAAATCTAAAATACCTAAAAATTTGCTTTTTATGTGCTAGTTGCCCTAATCTGAGATTTGTTGCTCATATAGCAACCGAGAAAATGATGACAATGCTAACTTTTTTTAAAAGTTAGCCTTGTCATATAATATTACACGGTAAAATCATACAAAAACACCCCAAGAATTAGTTGCTAATTAGTTGCTCCATAAACAATGATCAGAACAATTAAGTAATAGCAGAAAAGTGGGTTTTGATTGATTAATTTTTCCGGAGAGACTCAAAAACGTCTGAGATGGCCGTGAAAAATTAGTTGCTCCATAAACAATGATCAGAGCAATTGAATAATAGAAGAAAAGTGAGTTTTCAATATCTCGATTTTCTAAATAGACTCAAAAATGTCTGAGATAGCCGTGAAAAATTAGTTGCTCCATGGACAATGATCAGAGCAATTGAATAATAGAAGAAAAGTGAATTTTAATCGATTAATTAAATTTAAAACTCACTTTTCTTCTATTATTTAATTGCTTATGGGGCAATTAGCAACTAATTTTTCACGGCCATCTCAGACGTTTTTGAGTCTCTCTGGAAAAATTAATCGATCAAAAGTCACTTTTCTGCTATTAGTTCATTGCTCTGATCATTGACCATGGAGCAACTACGTAGCAACTAATTTTTCACGGCCATTTCGGACGTTTTTTAGTCTATCCGAAAAAAATAGTTATTCAACAGTCACTTTTCTGCTATTAGGTACCTATTCAATTGCTCTGATCATTGTTTATGGATCAACTAATTAGCAACTAATTTTTCACGGCCATCTCAGACGTTTTTGAGCCTCCGGAAAAATTAGTTGATCAAAAGTCACTTTTCTTCTAATATTTAATTGCTCTGATCATTGTTTATGGAGCAACTAATTAGCAACTAATTTTTCACGGCCATCTCAGACGTTTTTGAGTCTCTCCTGAAAAATTAATCGATCAAA
This sequence comes from Galerucella tenella, assembly GCA_910591685.1. NCBI lineage: Eukaryota > Metazoa > Arthropoda > Insecta > Coleoptera > Chrysomelidae > Galerucella > Galerucella tenella. Next base: position 3,669 of record CAJUYH010007009.1, read on the forward strand.
ACTCACTTTTCTGCTATTATTTAATTGTTCTGATCATTGTTCATGGAGCAACTAATTCTTTGGGTGTTTTTGTATGATTTTACCGTGTAGCATTGTCATCATTTTCTCGGTTGCTATATGAGCAACAAATTTCCGATTAGGGCAACTAATTAGCACATAAAAAGCACTAAATTTTTAGGTATTTTAGATCTGATTGGGCTGGGTTGTTGCGGCTAATTTTATGGATGTTAAACTTCAAATAAATGTTCATTATTTCCACTTCTCTTGAATGTGGGACGGCGAAAGTCAAAAGCTTTTGGTCTAATGTAATATAGTCTCAGAACAGTAAATTGTATATCATTATTTTTTAAATCAACCCATGTACATCTAGCACATCTTAATTAAAGATTGTTACTCTCAATTCTTAAGTGGATCTTTCTTGCCGAATTAGAACCAACATCGCATTCGCACTTTTTGTAAGGGTGGAGGCGAAAATGGCAATTCTTATGTTGAAATTGGGAGACTTATGGTCACCGAATAATGTTCGAAAAGGACACACTAGATGAACCCATACAGCCTGTATTGATGGAAACATCAAAAGAGAATATACCGGAAAAAAACTAAAATATTCACTGACAGCCAGGCAGTATTCCAACAACTAGGTCAAGACTGGTAAAAAAACTGTGAAGAATCCCTCAACAGTCTGGAAAGAGACAACACAGTGTCTTTAATATAGGCGCCGGCACATGGAGGTTATTGACAGATAGCTAAAGAAGGTTCTAAAGGAGACTTCATAGGTCCGGAATCGTTTTGTGGAAATACAAAAGATTGCATAAGAGGGAAAATCGGGAACTGGCTAGAACTCAAACGGAAGCGACACACGGGCACCTCCATTCAAAGAGTTTACTGAACAAGGTAGACAAGGAATAACTCTCAACCAGACTATTCAAAATGGGTAAGAAACATTTGAAGACAGTTACCGACATAGACACTGGACACTGCACCCTGAGAAAACATCTGTACAAAATGTTAGTGAACCTATCGCATAAAATGTGAACACACATAGGTACTCTGCTTTGCGAGAAATTATAAATACAAGGACTTTGGAGAGGAGATAATACAACTATTACAACTACTGAAAATTCCTAACTGGTGGCCTATATAGAAGACACGATGCTTCTGGAATAGAAGTACCTAAATATTTTACAGTTATTTACTTTATTCACATGTCTTTGTTCTTTTTCGAAAACCCTGTATATAAGGCGTTATAATAGTTTTATACTATTACCTTTGACAAATATTTTACAATTCTTACTTACATACACAACAAACTCCATAACCATTAGCACAGTTTCCCACAGAAGTTCCTCCCAAATTGGTACATTCAGCAACAGTGTAACACAATCCTAAATATGATATGGAGTCGCTGGTGGCATTACATTCAGTATTATTAAATTGTACTATTGTGAATAAGCTAAACAGTTTCTTGATGCTAGCGATTTTGTCTTTTTTTTGTGTCTTCCATATATTTTTATTTGTAAATAATTTCGTTTCGGCAGATCCTTCTGAAGATTCTTGTGAAATAGTTGATGTTTCATATTTTTTCGAATAAAGTTTGTCCAGGTAATTTTTCAACAAAGCATTTATTGTATCTTGTTTTTTGGTTTTTTCTATAATTTCTGATGAACCTGTAGATATTTCAGCGTATCTAGAATACTCATTGTTTTGAATACTTTTAGGCTTAGATATTTTTTGGACATAAGAAAGTCGTACTGGTTTATATAAGACCGTGACGTTTTGCGACGGCTGCAGTCTTGGAAATCTTCTACTGCCTTGATGTAACGTACTTTCGCTTTGAATTAAACTAAATCCGTTGTCTACATCTCCAAAATCTGATTCCAAACTTGCTTCTTTGGTTAGAAATTCCACATGCGGATAATGGAAATTCATTTTATCAAAATTCGAGTTTTCTTCCAAGTCCAACAAAGATAGTTTTTCCGGATTTAATCTATTCGATCTACCGTAAACAAAAGTATCTTCAGCTTTTTGATTTCCATTAAAGATTTTAGTAAACACCGTATCACTTTTCACTTTGTTTACCATTAAAACAAATAAAAAGGTTGCTAAATACATGTCGATATATTTATATTTACAGCATGTTTTTCTTTCTACTTTAAAATTTAAACTGGCTTGAATGTATGCTAGAGAATTGTCATTGTTTTAGATAGATTATAAAATTTATTAGAGCTTGCAAAAAACGTCTTGTTAGTTAAAAATGGGTTAAGACTATTAAAATTAAATTGTGAAAATTATTAGACAATTAAATGCTGTTTATTTAATAAAATGGTACATGTTTATTCGTTATACTGGATGCTGGCACTTTTGTAGACAAAAATAAAATATCTTTAGATAATTACAATGGGCTGTATCTTGAGAACGAGAAGAGATATCAAAAAAACCGTTTATAGGGTAGAAAGGGGGAACTAAAATTATATGAGATAGAACGCACTTCCATAAACCCTCTATGCCCCACATACCCCACCTACAAACATTTTAATGGCAACCCCCTACTTGTAATTGCCATTAGAAAATGCTTTCCAGCAATCTAACTCATTATTATACAGGGTGTAACAATAAAGCAGAGACATTTAATTGACAACAAAATGAAAAAGTGTTAAATATCTTATTTATTTATTTATTTATTTACAATATCCTACGGGAGATACCCAATTTACAGGATAAGGTTAGTAGTAGTTAGAAAAATAACATACGATAATTTACACAAAAAAAAAGACTATCACAATATATAAGAAAACATTACAATAATTATGTATGCTCAAACTACACAAATATCATAAATTGAACAAGCACCAATTGGAATCAAAATATAGAATAAAAGAGAAAAAAAAAGTTATTAAAAGCTGTTTCACATCTAAGATAGATTTAGGTTTCTAAACAATAACGTCTAATTGACGATTGGCTGCAGTTTAAAATGTCAACAGCTCTTTCTATATTAGAATAATTTTCAATTAGAAACTGTAGAGGTGAAGATTTGTATATATTAGTTCGATAAGTTCGTTGAAAAAACAGTTGATTATTTCGGGAATTAAACCTAGGAACATGATAATCTAACATGGCAACCAGATCATTACAGTCTAATTTCTGGTGTATAATTTTATATAAAAATAATACAGAGTACATTGACCGCCTTCTCAGCAGACTGTGTGCACCAAATCGATCATAAAAGTACTGTTGCGATATATTCCGCGCCGGATACAAACCATCCAGAATGAAACATGCTGACTTAAAGAAGCGCCTCTGGATACGTTCGATTGCAGAAATATGTATATTATAAATAGGATTCCATATAACACTGGCATATTCCAGTTTGGTCCGTATAAATGCAGAAAACAGTGAATTCATTGTAGTAAAAGATTTAAATAGTTTCATGTTTCTAATTACGGATCCGAGAATGCGATAAGCGCTTGCAGTGATTTTATCAATATGCGCAGTGAAAGTTAGTTTAGGATCGTAATAAACACCAAGATCTTTAATTAGGTCAGGTCGTACCAATACCAAGTTATCTAGATTATATTGAAACACAATGCCTAGCTCCTTCCTGCAAAAAGACATGACACTGCACTTACTGACATTTAGGTACAACTCATTTTCTATACACCAGTCATTTAGTAGTTCGATATTATTTTGGAGTTTAATGCAATCATGGATAGAATCGATTCTATGAATTAACTTGAGATCGTCAGCATACAACAAAGCTTTTACATCAATTCGAGACAGAATGTCATTAACATATAAAATAAAAAGAAGTGGCCCCAAGACAGAGCCCTGAGGTACTCCAGAGGTTTGATAAAAAACCGTTGAATTATAACCAAGACATTTTACAAATTGCGGTCGACCGGATAGATATGATTTAAGGAGATTTATTAGTGTTGGATGAAATCCTAGTGTGTCCAGTTTAACTAGTAAAATATTGTGATTGATTCTATCAAACGCCTTGGAGAAGTCAGTGTAGACTACATCTACCTGACTTCTTTCATCTAACGTCTCTGCAATGAATTGCGTTTTGCAGAATAAATTAGTGATATCGAACCACAAAAATGTTAATTAATTTAGTAAATGTTCCAATAAACCGTAACTGCTTCACCATGTATAAAAACTTGTAGTGGAGGTAGAACCTCCATCGCAATTGTGGGAGTTGTTATGGTCCCCGTAAAGCCCGGTTCTGACGGGGCAATTCATCAAGGCAACTTAATTGCAGCAACTTCTCGCCGCAACTCGTCTCATATCAAAGTTGTATGAGCGTTCACATCATGTTCATACTATTGCAGCAATTTCTTAGGGAAATACTATATTATATTGTTGCCAATATTCAAAATAGTCACCAAATTTTTATCAAAAAATAACCATAACCCAACTTCATAAATGATAAATTTTCAAAACAGCGATTTATTGCTCAATTTTTCTAAAAGGACGATAAATATATGGAATTGGAAGAGGGAGCCATAATGTGCTTGATACTTGGATGTGTCAGTGGGGATGGGTAATCTGTGGTGTCAGTTTAGTGGTGATTAATAAAAAAACGAACAGAACAGAAGTTTTAGTGCGTAAAAAAGTCACTAAAAAAGTTACCAAGTTGCTGCAACTTATGGCATAAAATTAGAACCAGTTCTATTTTGGTGCAACTCGATTGCATTGATAAGTTGTACGGTAGGAACACCTAAACTGCATGCAATTTTGTCGCCGCGATCGAGTTGCAGAGACGAAATTGCACCGTCAGAACCGGGAAAATACAAAAACAAGCAATTTGCAAAGTATTTGGCCACCACACTACTGATCCGTAGGCTATCATTGATCTAACAACTCTTATGTATAGCCATTGGATCATTTTTCGTTGGGACTCTAGTCTTTCTGCATCTGCCGAGGGCAGGATCAACCTCATCTAACTTATGCCAATTCTTATTTATTAAACTAGAGAAATTATTAAATGAATCACACAACTTATCTATTATATCTATATGACTTTCTGAACTTTTAGGAACCTCCTTTTTTAACACTCGCTTACTATTCTTACGTATATCTTCTAAAATTAAATTCAATCTAATCTCAAATTGATCCCACGTTACTGCATTTCCATCACTCGAGGACATTTAAAATTAATTGATTCATTATCAATGAAAGGAAATTTAAATAAAATATCAAATACTAACACAAAACAGAATATACCTTTGAAGTTTACAAAAAAAATTTCTCACCAATTCTAAATATTCAATGTGCTTTGCTGTAGATTTTTCTTATCTCCCTCTTCATTTGTCTTCTGTACGTTTTGTATACGGACCATACAAATTGTAGTACCAAAACAACCACAATGATGTAGATGAGAGTCTTCATTTCCAGATCTGCTTTCATTTCCTCTTCTTGAACTATAAAATTACTGTTGACCACATCATTTTCGTGGACCTCTTGTTTTGTCGCTTTACCACCCATGTTTCACAGAATTCCAATTGTTTGCAGGATCGCCATGTAATGTGGTTGTTACGATTCGACGTGGATCGGCCTCTCAACTGATAGTGTTGCTGGTCACTCGGAGGGTCATCTTACAGGAATAAAACAACTACCTGTAACACTGGGATACGTTCTATTTATTACTTAAACTTACTACTATACATTATAATACTTATTACTTATGAATTGTGATATTCATATTCACATTAACATTAACACTAATATCAATAAAAATTCTTAAAACACTATCGTTTGCAGTTCATCATAATTGCAAGTTCATCATAAGTAAATATAAATAATACTATTTATGTTTATTTCACGCTCTGAACTTGACTTCGTACGTGCGACCTTCCTACTTCTTTTATGTAACGATTCAACGTTCTTATGATTTATTGAAATTAACTTCAATGGAATTTATGTTTTTTATTTAAATATTATTGTTAACTTATTATATTGACCAAAAGGCATCACAGTAGCGCTATGTGTGTTGTTCTGAGAGTGCATGTTCGAAGAAAGCCTTTTATGAAATGTATTTTTATTCTTTGGCAAATCATGATCATTAACTCAGTCTAAGATTGGACATTGTTCTATCCTCTAGCGTGCTTGAACTAGGTGTATATAGAGCTTCTAGGAGATAATACTTAGGAATTGGAGCATTTTTAGAAGTATACATTTGTTTTTAATTGATTTTAAGAACTTCTATAACGACAAAATTGAATTCAAATTATTTCCAATGTTCTGTAGGAAATTTTATACATAAAATACAACCTATAATTTTATTATTAAACAGTTTTGACCCTCCCATCGATAAACTCAACAAAACCGATGAATCTACCCACTATTTATATAATAAATAACTTATACCTACTGCTTATCGTTTAAACCACAAAAGTTTATTTTCATCTGGGAGCATTACATTCACATCCCTCCCTAATTTTTTGAATATATCGATTTAAAAATAATCGTTAGTATTCCTAAAGTATGTAGTCAGTTTAAATGCTCGATTTATAATTTATGGATAATTTGGTAGAAATCGATGAATATTTGTTAGATGTTCAAGAAAACGTGTTGGGAATAAAAGTTTGCCCCCCAGAGGGAAGTTTCTTTATTTAAAATAAAGAGTCTCTACGTCTAATCCATATTTTATATATTCAAGTTACTCTATGGATTGAATTTACAGGTAATTTTAGTATTTGTTTGGCATAAATTACAGTCTTTTATGAAAAAAATTAGAACTTCGAACTGAGAATTCCGTATTTTCTTGGCATCGCTATGAAATTTTTATTCGTGTACGTTCAATCTCCCAATATATGCGTTCTAATGCGATTCTTATGTTATTGGAAACGTTTAAAATTGTCTTTGTCGTCGTCAACACTCAATATATTTGGTACTTAAGCAAATTTGGTTCATTCAATGTAATAAATTATCATTGCTGTTTCACGTGAGACACTTTGTATATATTAGTGTTTAACGGCGCTACAAAGCATCACATTATTTATAGTAGTTAAATTAGTGACTCGTGAAACCGTAAAAGTTTTTATTTACTCTACTTCTTTCAAATTATGTTCAAGAGCACAAGTGACAATTTGTAAAGAAATTATTTCCGAAAAATATATCACACAAATTTATCATTCGCTATAAACGGAATTCATTTCACGAATTTCTTGAGAATTCACAGATCAGTCAGTAGTGTAAAGACGATAGTAAACTAGTATGTATGTATAAATAAAAATCTATATTGGGGTGACGTACCCTGAGACCTAAAAGATCGATTGTGCCTCCTTACTCCTACTTATCTCCCGAGGAAAGTCTATAAACTGGACTCACTCAAGATATTTTTTGACAATGTTTATGAAAAGAACAGCAAGGCTTAGAGGTCTTGTACAAACTTGAGTGGATGATAAGAAAACGAATGTGCGCAACAAAATAACCAACAAGCAGTATGTAGTAAAAGACCATGTGAGTTTTATTATTTTTTTTATCGACATTTTGTAAATAAATCAAATGTCAACATAAAAACTAGCTTCGGAATAGTATATTATGCAATGAGCACAAAATGATGCCCATTTTGCACGAGTATGAAATTTGCAGCACGAGCCAAAGGCAAGTGCTGCAATTCATACGAGTGCAAAATGGTGATTTTGTGGCGAATTGCATACTATACTTTTTCTATGACAACATATCGTGTATAAAATGAACATTTATCGAGAAAAAGATTATTTTATTGTCCTTATTATTCATGACCCTCCCGCCTCTATTCACTTTAAAACACGAAAGTAAAACAAAGTGAGGGCATGTCACATCATGACGTCGCTATTTAATGATGAACTCGTGACCTATATCGCATTTACGTGTTTCTTCGATTCGAAAAATAGCATGTGTAGCTCATAAAGTATTGAATAGTTTGTGTAGGTAGCCATTACCTATCTTGTATCAAAGTTTTAACACTGAATATTAAATATTATTCCAACGGAAATAGCCCTTACAGGATTGGTTTTAATTTTTCTCCCAACCTAAATTTGTTCAAATTAATAAATCATTCTCTACACTTTCCAATGGGGAAGAGCACTAATTTTCAAAAACAGCTTACGATTATATCTCCATGCCTAAAAACTACTATATGGTGTAATTATAAATTTTTTCTTAAAACCAGGTCTTTCCTTTTGATAACCGTTGGAAAAGTAATGCGAAAAGTACACGCTATGGCACACTTTTCCGCACCGAAATGTCAAACAAAGCTACCTATGACATGTTTACGTTTTTTGACAATTCAACCTAATAGTGAATTTCTTATTGGTATACAATTTTAAATTTAAACCAAAAGTAAACTATTTATTTCATTATTTGTTTTAATTTATTAATTATAAAAACATTAACATATTAAGCATTATTTTAGGAATTATGATCAAAATAATAATAATATAATAATAATACAAAATTGTTCAAATTTTACAATTATATACATTCAACTGATTTTTTCTATTTATTTTCATATTGTAAGTTCTTTCTGTTCAAAGTTTAAATAAAATAACTACATAAATTACTGTATTTCTTTCATTAATAAATATAGTTGTAGGAAAAATATTGTGTACAACTAGTATTATTTGTTCAAGAGTATGAAGTGGATATTGCCCGAACATGATGGAATATCTAGGCATCCAAGCCTTTATTGATGGCTTACGTGACCCTGATATGCAGAGGACGCTTCGTTTAGCCCATCCCAAAACATTGGTCGATGCATTGACTGCTGAATATGAAGCAGCCACGAAGGCGTCAGGTTATAACAAAGTTAGGACCGTTCAAGAAGAGGGTGACGAAGATAAATTTGACCAGTTAGTCAACTTGATAAAAAGCATGGTAGAACGAAAGCCGAGGAAGATTACATGCTGGAATTGTGGCGAGCTAGGTCATGTACGCAGCTCGTGTAAGCGCCCCAGAACTCCAGCAAACCAAGAGCCCCAGTCCCAGGAAAACTAGTATGGGTCGGCCACGAGGGGGCAGCACCGACCCAGGATCGTTCCAAAGACCCTCTCATACTGATAGCCTCTCTCAGATGCCGTAATGACAGTGTATATGTGGATGGCGAAGTGAATGGCAAGAAATACACTCTGCTGGTGGATACTGGAGCAACTAGAACCATTATACGGCCAGAGATAATAAAATCTAAGAAGCTTCTGCCAACGAGGCTGCGACTCCGGACCGCAACAGGGGAGAGTGCCAATGTTCATGGAGAGACGCAAATCCAATTGGGAATTGGTGAAGAAAAATTTACGCATACGGTAATCGTAGCTGATATCGAAGAAGACGTGATTCTGGGAATGGACGTAATGAATTTACATGGTTTCCAGTTAGACTTTAGAAACAGAACCATCAAGGTGGGTTCCGAAGAAGTATTCCTTCATCCACATGAAAGCAGAACGGTGTTGGCAGCTTTACTGGAAGATACCGTTCTTCCTGCACGAAGCGAAACCATGATAGTAGCGCGGCTACAGGGGATCATGGAAGAAGGTACACCGGTTATGATGGAACCTTGGAACCACGACGAAGAGGTTGGTAAAGGAGTGCTAATTGGAAAAGGACTGGTTACGTCAGCGAAGGAGATCCCAGTACGTGCTATAAACGTAAACGATTACCCAATTACCCTCAAGAAGGAAACCAGAATTGGATGTTGCACACCGGTGACGTCTGTAGTTCGTCAAACAACGACAACCGACAATTCTAATGACAGATTCGAACAGATGTTGTCAATAGCTGGCCAATCCTTGAATCGAGCTGAGAAAAGGAAAATGAGAGAATTCCTCTTGCAGTATCGAGACCTATTCGTACCAAAAGGAGGGAAGACTGGTAGAACATCAGCCGTCAAACACAAAATCGATACTGGTAATGCCAAGCCAATTAAACAATCAGCTCGAAGGCTACTGCAAGCGAAGAGAGAGGAAGCTGAAAGAATAATTAAAGAGATGGAGGAAGAAAAAGTAATAGAACCATCTACTAGTCCATGGGTGTCTCCAGTAGTGCTCGTCAAGAAAAAGGATGGAACTACCAGATTCTGCGTGGACTATCGCCAGCTAAATAACGTGACGAAAAAGGACAGCTATCCTCTGCCTCGGATCGACGATACGCTAGACACTTTGGCTGGCAGTAAAATGTTTTCCACTTTGGATATGAAGTCCGGCTATTGGCAAGTAGAAATGGACCCAGAAGACAAAGAAAAAACTGCTTCCACTACCGGATCCGGATTATGGCAGTTCAACGTCATGCCCTTCGGGCTCTGTAATGCGCCCGCGACATTTGAAAGACTAATGCAAAATGTATTGAGAGGGTTATCTTGGAAAACTTGCCTGGTCTATTTAGACGACATCGTAGTATTAGGTAAGACATTCGAGGACCACCTGAAGAATTTGCAAGACGTATTCAAACGACTTCAAGCTGCTCAGCTTATGTTAAATCCAAAGAAATGTCAGTTATTCCAAAACCGAGTCAACTATCTGGGTCATATCGTGAGTAACGAAGGAGTGGCAGTAGATCAAGAGAAAATTGCTTCCATCAAGCAATGGCCGCAACCAACAGACAAACATCAAGTCAGGAGTTTTCTTGGACTTTGCACATACTATCGAAGGTTCATAAGGAGCTTTGGAGATATTGCCAAGCCACTAACTCGACTCACAGAAGAAACAAGAACTTTTCATTGGGATAAAGACTGTCGAACTGCTTTTGAAACCCTCAAGAGACATTTAACCACGGCACCGATACTAGGATATCCGTTACCAGAAGGAGACTTCATTCTTGACACTGATGCAAGCAACGTAGGAATTGGAGGAGTACTCTCACAGATCCAAGGAGGCCAAGAAAGAGTGCTGGGATATTTCAGTAAAGTCCTCTCCAAACCAGAACGGAACTACTGCGTCACAAGAAGAGAACTTTTGGCGGTAGTGAAGTCTGTGGAACACTTTTATCAGTATCTCTATGGAAAGAAATTTTTAATTCGGACTGATCATGCAGCACTCAAGTGGTTGATGCAGTTCAAGAACCCCGAGGGCCAGATCGCTAGATTGATCGAACGACTCCAAGAATACGATTTCAACATCGAGCATCGGGCTGGTGTGAGTCACCGAAATGCCGACTCCCTGTCTATACGACCGTGCCAACCAGACTGTTCCCACTGCAACAAGGTGGAATCTAAGGAAGCTGCAGTTTCAAGAACTACAGTCAACAATAAAGAATGGTCACCCACCAGGATTAGAGAAGATCAAGAGAATGATCCACACCTAAAGATGATCCGGCAATGGAAGCAAGAAAATCGGCGACCTACCTGGCAAGAAGTGTCAAGATTTTTACCAACACTGAAGGCATATTGGGCTCAGTGGGACTCCCTTGTCCTGGAAGAAGGCCTGTTGAAACGAGTCCTTGAAAACGATTATGGTTCCGAAAATAGACGACAAATAGTTATCCCGAGATCGAGAGTAGCTGAGGTACTGAGGAAGTTACACGACAGTCCATCAGGAGGTCATCTGGGAGTGAAGAAAACCCTTCAGCGAGTCCGTGAAAGGTTTTATTGGATGAACAGCTCCGACGACGTGAAGGACTGGTGTGAGAAGTGTACGAATTGTGCTACGAGTAATGGACCACATCGCAAGAGAAAGGCTTTCATGAAAAAATACAATGTTTGAAGCCCATTCGAAAGGATCGCATTAGATATCGCTGGACCATTCCCGACGACAGAAAATGGTGGTAAATACATTCTGGTTGTGATGGATTATTTTACCAAATGGGTAGAAGTTTACGCGATTCCGAACCAAGAGGCCACAACGGTCGCGGATGTATTGGTAAAAGAATTCATTAGCCGATATGGAGTGCCATTGGAAGTTCACAGCGATCAGGGAAGGAATTTCGAAAGCCATGTATTCCAGGAAATTTGTGATAAGCTGGGAATGAAGAAGACGAGGACAACGGCATTGCATCCACAGTTAGACGGAATGGTCGAAAGAATGAACAGGACCATAGGAAAATACCTGTCCAAAGTAGTTTCCAGCCACCAGAGAGATTGGGACCAGTACCTTTCCCTATTTGCATTGGCTTATCGATTTGCCATCAATGAGTCCACAGGTGAAACGTCTGCGAAAATCCTATTTGGACGCGAAATGAGACTTCCTTGTGACCTGGAATTTGGTTGTCGTCCTGGAGAAGATCTAGCGGGAGAAGACTACGTGATCCAGTTGAGAAAAAGGATGGACGATGTACACGAATTGGTTCGAACGAATCTCCAAGTTGTCAGCGACAGAATGAAAAAACGGTACGACACGCATGCTACAGAAGGCAGTTTCAAAGAAGGGGACAAAGTATGGTTACACAACCCGACGAGGAGAAAGGGCTTTTCTCCAAAACTACAAAAATCTTGGGAGGGTTCATACTTAATCAAGAAGAAGATCAACGACGTCATCTATCGCATAAGTAAGATTCCCAATGGAAAACCGAAAGTAGTCCACCAAAATCGACTAGCGCCATTCGAAGGAGATCATGACAAAGAAGAAGGAGTAAACCATATCCGGGAAGATGCTGACCCTGCCTTCGAAGAGTTTATGGGCGCATATGGAGGTACCGGTAAAGCTAGATTTGGAGTTACTACAGAGCAACGACAAGATTTGTTCACGCTCTCGGAAGACTATTCACTGGCACACAACATCCCAGCCAATATCAAAAATGCACGAGGTTTAGAATTCGTCTTTCGAAAGAAGTTTGGACAATCAGAAAAACTTTCAGAACAGATTCCAACCCCTGGCAAGACACTGAAACTCAAACACAACTCACGACACATCTTCTATCTCGTAACAAAGGACGAATTTGAGGATCGATCCACCTACCGGAATGTGTGGGAAGCGCTACGAAGTCTTCGAGACCACGTGCTGGAATGCAACGTGAAGAAACTAGCGATGCCTAAGACAGAGAGCAACCAGTTGGATTGGCGAGTCATTAGGAATATGGTGGAAGTGATCTTCGAAGATACCGATGTCCACATTTTAATCTGCAGCTATTCCCCACGTAATCAGTATCCGATGAAGACAGTACCCTGTTATTTCCATACGACCGGAAAGTGTAGGAATGGATCCAGTTGCCGATTTAAACATCCATTCCCGGCTACACAAGAGTTCCAGGAGGAACTTACTATTAGGGAGGGGGCAATGTACGAACTCACTAATTCCGAAGCCGGTCCTGTCGCAAACGATGAATGCGACCTTTCTAGAAATGTTCTTTCGCAGGTAATACCCAGACTGTTCCGGAAATGTACCGGGCCATACAATGGTTTATCGCGAATGTTCTTGAGATTCGAGTTCTAGAGATTTGAAGGAGTATATATACGTGGATTTTCGAGTGAGTCGGCAGTTGTTCAGTATACAGTGAATCGGTAAACAGTTTCAGTATACAGTGAGTGAACAGAAGTAAATATAAATAGTGTTGAATATAAATTAGGACAATTATTATACCGAGTGTAGATAAATTAATAGACATTAAGTAGTGTGTATATAAATTAAGTTTATTATAGTGTGTAAGTGTTTCTTTAATAAATCAATAGTAATTAGCCATAGTGAGTGTATATATTTATCCCACGGTAAAAACAGTTTAAATAAATAAGAAAAACATTACAATAATATGAATAATGTATTAAATTGAATAATTTTCATTTCAAAAATGAACTTTTACGCGCCATTTCTGAAGGCTGCTCTCATTGGTGTAATGCAGTATGACAAACTAGCCCCAACACGTCTATCGACCATCTTATAAGCACAGTGAATAAAAAACCTTTCACATAGAGGCTCTGCTCTTGAGTTGTCCAGTCACCAGTTACCAACTAACCCTATAGTCGTTCTAATCTTTGGGGTTAGTACGTCATAGACCGCCCATTTGTTTTGAACATTTTTCAGTTTTGAATTAATATATTTTATTCTTTTTTCTCTTATTCTTTTGGGAATCAAACCACAATAATGTTTTTTATTTTTTATTTCGACGTTTCGGTAGCGTTCCAGCTACCGTTGTCAAGATTAACTAGTAATAAAATTAATAAAATAATTTTTGGTCCCTATCTGACACAACGAAAAAATATGTCATATTTTTTAGGTAGGGACCAAAAATTATTTTATTAATTTTATTACTAGTTAATCTTGACAACGCTAGCTAGAACGCTACCGAAACGTCGAAATAAAAAATAAAAAACATTATTGTGGTTTGATTCCCAAAAGAATAAGAGAAAAAAGAATAAGTAATGCCACAAGGAACTTACAAAAGAAATATATTTTATATTTTAAAACGCCAGGAAATATGTTGGATTTTGGACATAATATTATCTGATTGAAAAAATATTCCAAAAAAATGTTGGTTCAGGTACACTCCTTACACTCGAAGACAGACGGTCTCTTTAATAAGAATGCGATTCGGACATGCATCTTACCGCGCTTATCGCAACAAAATAAAAGTAATAAGATCTGATCTATGTGAAGAGTGCAATGAAAGGGCTGATCTCGACCATATGTTTTTAAAATGCAATAAATTCGAAGCTTATAATATGATTGAAATAATACCCTTCTTGGTGTGCGTCATCGATTGTTAATGTACTTCTAACACATTACGTGGAAAGAAATGGAAAAAAGGGCAGGTCTGTGATTAATCACAATCAAAATATTACAATAATGAATCGTTTAAAGGTATTACAAACGTTAACCCTAATCTTTGACTTTGATTGGTTGATGAATACAAAGTTCATCAAGAACACAATTATATTTATCTAGAACGATAATAGTTAGATGTCAATACCTATGTTACTTCCCTTGTGTATATATGTACCCTGCTATCCGTGGTCCACCTGTATTGTTAGAGCCTTCACTGACCCCTAGGCAAGAAATAGTACATTGTTTACCGGGTAGGAAAAGCTTAACATTCCT
>CAJUYH010007010.1:0-18600 GCA_910591685.1 Galerucella tenella
TTTAATTCAGTGGCGTACGCAGAAGAGTACCTACACCTCAATTTGTATTTCAGGTTTTCTAATATGGTGCAGAAATTTGTAGGAATTACAGATATTACAAAAATTGCCAACTCAAATTTTCTTGCATGCATTGGCATCACATGGGCAATGAGGACTACTCCTACAGCGGCGCTAAAGACAATGCTAGACCTTCCTCCGCTACATTGTATCATAATGTGCGAAGCAAGGGCAGCTCTAACCCGATTGGAAAAAGCATCAGACCATGACGTGGCACATGGGAGACGAGATGGGAGAGGACACACAGAAATAAGGCCTGTAGATGACGACATCTTCAAAATGCCAACAGACCACATAACCACCAGATATATCTTTCGCAAGAACTTCGAGATTGCCATCAAAGATCGAAAGGAGCTTGAGGAAAAGAACGCACCACCACTCAGTAGAGCGAATGAACTGATCTGGTACACAGACAGATCAAAGAATGAGCGGACAGTCTGAATATTTTTTTTTATTTATTACGGGGTGGTCAACACCCTTTTGACACTCCACTGGAATAAAACGTCTATTCATAAACCTTTTAAACTCAATGCATATCTTTGTAAACTTTCAAGGTACAAAAAAAGATATTTTTTTGGAGCGCACCTACTGTATTTGAGTTGAAAAATCTTTTGAGGTCGAAAAATATCATTTCAATGGTACTTAAATAATAATATTAACATTAAATCTTTGTGTTTGCAAAATACATGTATAAAATCTCACCTATTCTATACGAGATACTAAGTATGACTTAAAATCTTCAATTCTTCAACTCCAGTCTGGTCAATTATTGCTACAGATCTAGCCTGTTGTAATGATATGATTTTATTACCTACGTACATCCTTAAAAGCCTCATTCACACCACTAAAAGTTATGTGCAGCATAATAATTGCCAACTTAAATTCTCCCAATTTTTATTCTTTGAATTAAAATTGTTTCTCACTATTTGGCAAAGTCTTGAGTCATGCGCAGTTGAAGGAGTCGTGTTGTATGTTTACCCGCTTCTGCCTTATCCATAAATATTCTAATCTGATTGTGTAAATATGAAAAGATAATTCGTCCCTTAAATTCATCCCATGCTAAGTAACGTTCATTTTAGTTATTAACCTTACAAGGTCGACATGCGACAAAAAATGGTATGAAAAAAAGACTCAACGTGAGCAAATGCATAGTGTGTGTCCAATAACCAAGACTGTAGATAACTTTTCAGTACTATTATACAAAATTCTATTGACTAATTTTGCTCCTCCCTAGTATCTATATTAGCTTCATCTTCATTCTGACTCATATTGCCTATTAAAGACGGATGATAGTAATTGAAATAAGGAAAAAGTTGTATAGAACTCGAATACTGTTGACAAAGATTCAGCATGGATTCTTGAATTGATTTCGGATATTTTTGTACCATAAAAATATCGTTTTTAGCTTGATCCGGATAGTAGCCAGTTTTTGGATAAAGTGGATTCTTCTGTTGCAAAAACACGGGAATATCGTCTTTCACTAAAACTTTCACCGCTACACGCTTTGCACTTTGATTTAAAAGATTCGATTCTTGCATTTGGAGCTGTTTTCGTTTCGTTTTGTATCTGTAACAACAAAAAAATCAATTGACAATAGTGGCAACTCATTCAAATAGAGGAGTTCAGTCTAAGGTTAGTGTGGCCAATAAAAAGTGGTTTTTTCTGACAAGAATGACAGTTAAGGTCTACCATTCCAAACGTTCCTAGAATTATTGGCCACCGATATGTTGAGTATTCAGCTAAAAAGTCATTTTAAATATCAAAATATACGCTTCGGGGGTGTATTCATTATTTCAATAAAGCAATATAGATGTTCGCAATCATAAAAAACATGCAAAAATCTTTTTGAATGGTAGACCTTAACTGTCATTCTTCAGAAAGTACCACTTTTTGTTGGCCACACTGACCTTAGACTGAACTCCTCTTTCAACTTCCAAGCACAATATCAGCCAATAAAATAAGTACCTTCTGTTTTGATACCAAATTTTCACTTGAGTTTCTGTCAATTTTAAAGCGGCCGCCAAATCCGCCCTTTCAGGACCGCTGAGATAGCGTTGTTGACTAAACCTTCGTTCCAACTCGAATACCTGCGCATGTGTGAAAGCTGCTCGCGATCGTTTCTTGCGGTTTGGTTGGCCCACATCCCTTCCCGGTTCGTCTGATTGGTGCGACGAGGAGTAGTCAGCGGCGAGGGTCGCAAGATCTGTCAGCGAATCTAAAACAATCAAAATATATCTTCAACTAAATATATTTTATACTAATTCATACCAATTTGTTCAAATTAGTCGTCAATTATATAAAAAGGGTTGATAGAAACGTTATATTGGATATTTTTGTTAAAATTTGAATTTGTATTGCTTATTGACATTAGGCAGGGGTGTATTACGGTCTAAGGGTGGACACAAATTTGGATGCTTCCATTGCCTGAGCTACTTTTAGCAATTTTTGAATTTCGTATTTGAATCACAGCTTTTTGGAAATTTAGTTCTTTATGTCAGGTTATGTTTGAGCGACCGAGGGTCGCGACGCAAAAGATCTGGCCGTTACGTTACGTTATGTTACGTTGCTTCGTTATGTGCCTTGCTTGCGTGCGTGTGCTCTCTCCTGAGTCTCTCTCGTTTACGAAGCAGCGATTCATATGCTTCGGCCGGGAATCGAACCCGGGGGGCCGCCCGCGTGGAAGGCGAGCATTCTACCACTGAACCACCGATGCTATATCAAAATTCTATGCAAAGCTGGTATTCGCAGTGCTGGTGATCTACTTGAATTTGTTCGAGTCGAACAGCATATTTTTTCTGCGAACCACTCAAGAAAAAATCTAGAAAATAAAAATTCCTATAAACTGTAATATAACTTCAAATTGAAAATTCAACAATTAAATTTTATGTTTCCACTAATTTTTTTGTGGTAAACGTACAGTTCTTGAATGTCCAATTTGTATAATGCTACGGTTTCCCTTTTTAAATATACGATGC
This sequence comes from Galerucella tenella, assembly GCA_910591685.1. NCBI lineage: Eukaryota > Metazoa > Arthropoda > Insecta > Coleoptera > Chrysomelidae > Galerucella > Galerucella tenella. The sequence continues at coordinate 3,033 of CAJUYH010007010.1, forward strand.
TGTTATGAGTAGATGTTGCCAGTCGGACTCCCTCATGAAGGGTACCGTACCATTATCTATAATAATGAATATTCTGCTAAATATTTCAAACGTCTACCTGTTGTCGTTATTAATATCAAGCAGAATAATTATTTAAAATTAAAATTAACAATAAAAAAAACTTCTACACGGGGAATCGAACCCGGGTCTACCGCGTGAGAGTCTGGTTTGCTCACTACTCGACCACCGAAGAATATGCAAAATGTTTATCTATAACATCAGATGTATTACATAATTTTTGCTTAAAGGGAACTAAAGTTCCTACCGTGTGTCCCGCGACACGTTCGACCTTTTTTATTGCCTACAACGGCTTAGCTAACTTTTGCTTCTTCATCTGAACCTGCAGTTGCATTCAAATCTGCTTTGTCTCTTAAAAATACGTAGTACCTCACAATTTACTGGATTCAAATGGTAATAATGATACTTTAAGCAAAAAAAATTACTCTAGGCTCTTATAGACTAAAACCAAAACAAAATCTGTATTCACAACATTCTATTCATTCAAATAGAGGCTCTGTTGGAACGAATCTTAAGCTCACTTCAACCAGGTTCCCTACTGACAAAGAGTTCTTATTCCTGGAATTGGATACACAGAATTTCGTAAACTGGGTTCACTGTGAATCGTAGAAAAAGGGGTCAGATGACATAAGAATTGTATTCTCACTTCTGTACACCTTGCAAATTCACCTAGAACTTCAATATTTTCTTCAAAATTCCTATCTTCATGTAAAAATCTTTGATTTAATGTTAATATTAAAAATTCAGTTTCATAATTACTTTATTTTCCATCCACCAAAATGGCACAACAAATCATCCCGCCTCCTTAATGTCCTTTAAATTATTGTAATGAATCCTCGTTCTATCGTTTTTGTGTGACACAATAGCTTTATTCATGCACCAATTACCAAAATTAAGTAACACACGTAAGCAAAGTGCAAAAAGCTTTTAGTTTAAAAGCTCGAAAGTATAGTTTGTACCAGCTTGTACCATCCTCCATTTTGTTATAAAGTTCTTTTTGTCGTGTCATTTTACTTGCTTTTAGCCTGTGACATATTTATTTTTGGCATCGTTACAGTTAATATCAACGTTAAGATTGATTTATTTTTGATGTAATCTACACAGGAATGTATGAAATAGTTTGTGCTAAACAGAAATCTACTTTAAACTATCAGTGTAATAAGGGAGGGTACTCATAATTAGAGCGATTTCTTCTAAAGTCAGTTGCCCCCCTTAAAAGCGAAAAAATTATTAGTCGCTATTAAATGTTGCTGCTGCTGCTCTCATTGGTGTAATGCAGTATGACGTACTAGCCCCACACGCCTATCGACCTTAAGCCGACCAATAATATAAGCGCTGTGAATAAAAACCCTTCACAGAAAGGCTCTTCGTAGATCGTAAAATGTTACAACCTGTACTTGTACCCCTTTAGTTTTGATCCTGGGTACGCCCTTGGCTGACACAGTTTATAATAACGTCTAATTGTTATCTTCAAGTTCCCCTTGTTCACAAAATAACACACTCCAGAAAAGTTAACAATCAAAGGGGGCTTTATACCCCTAAATTCTATAGTAATGAATTTTGAGTGCCAACTTGTTTCTGAGCATCCCTGTATACTTGATAGTTGACATTTTATTATCTTATTATTGGTCAATGAAAATAGATAAATTAAGTGGTTTAGTGGTAACATTTGGTATTTAGCGTACGTTTGAAAAAGGGGTGCAAAACATTTGTTTCTTTAGATTTTAATGTAATGATTGATTTTTCTCGGACTCTATTAAATCTACAAACAATTTATGTTCGATTTAAAACGATTAATACTAATAAGTCTTTTTGGGTAAATAATGAAGAACGAATGTTTAATTGAAAGTAGTATTCGTCACTTCATCAAATTCTAAAGTTCATTTAAAATGTCTCGCTATTACTCTATTACCAACAACATATTATATAGGTACACTAAATTCATTACAAGACAAATTTGTTGGTCAATGGGTAACATTAATTAGAAAAGGATATCGAATTATTAGGACCAAATTGACATGAAACGAACTGGATTTCAAATAAATTGAACAATATCAGCAGGCTTCACCTTATATTATCTGCACTTCATAAGAAATGTGACAGACAACAGGACTTTAAAGCTAGACATTGGAAATAATTGTTACACACTTTCTGGCATATTATAAGCAGATCTGCAATACCCTTGTTCACAGGACTAAGGTCAATTGAACTTCTCAATTTCGAACCCTTCAAACACAGTTGTCGCATGCCAAAACTCTCAATAAATGGTAAGGCCAGCTTGCGGCCGTCTAATATTTTATATAAAGCTGCCTCGAGAAATGATATAGAGCTCAAATCCACAAATCAATCAAAGATTAAAATATCACCTTCAATTTTTAATTTTGAACACATTTTAAAAAGAATCCATGCTAGAAAATAGTAGATCCGTTTCATACAGATAAGTGATGGACAAATTAAGTATATAACTCGACTGTAAAGGATATTGCATGGGCATTTACCTAATAAGCGCTGTTTAACATTATTTAGTGATGTGTAGGAAAGAACGTTCCTTCAATATGCTTTTTATTTTTCGACATATCCACAGCAGCATATCATCACTATCATTGTCTTTATCAATATCGATATCAATTTTTTCACTTAAAATATCATTTATAGAGAAAGGCGTAACGGAAGCAGCATTTATCTCATTTCTATGACTACTTTCGTCGTCCATTATTTCAATGAGGTTCCGGTTAACTAACTAACGAACTAACCAACCGTGATTCGGTTGGCATATGTAAATTTGGGATATCTAACCGCCGGACACAGTTGATGTGCTCCAATTTCAATATCTCTATCAATTATACCTTCTTCTGCCATTTTTTGTAGATTATGTAAAGTCTGATATTTTACAAAGATTTATTGTTCGGTCTTATACTACCAGTACTAGGTATAAGTTTCCACCATTATGTTTTCCGCGTTTGAAATAACTTAACACTTCTTATATTCTCTGTCGTTGTTCTGGAGTTGCTTTCTTTTCGCCTGATTCATATTAATTTTTCACTGGACACTATTTCATAAATACTTTCAAACTAAATATTACTACTATACACTTTTGACAACCTGGGCATATGTTCCAAATATTGCAATTTAATATACATTAACAAGTAAAAACTATTTATTCGTTTCTAAATCGTTTTATAAGTGGGTAAATATTAAATATATTGTTTCTGTAATTGTATTTCAAATTATATAACATTATCTGCTAAGTACCTTCGTAAGTACGTAGATTAGCAGTTTTTTAATATCTAGACACATGCCAAAATTCTCTACCAGCTTGGTCTCAATCTTAAACCAATTGAGCATCCCTAGCACCAACTGCAGAGATGGATTCGGCGCTGTTACGCTCTGCCTGACAGCCTCCATGATCTTCGAAGAGTACATCAAGAAGAATTCACTTCCTCAGCCTTACTTCACTTACTATTATTGTCAATTGTATGCGTTTAATTTGGCAAATAAGTAGGGTACATCCAATATGTACTAACAAATTACACAAAGTATGGTGCTGTAATTGATGAAGCTTCTTAAAAAATAGAAGTTCTTAGTAAAGATCCAGGAACGAACGGGCAGTACAAATCAACAGCCTGGTTATGCTTAAGACAAAACTGAAAAATATCGTCATGGAGTCAACCTGACCTAAGACAGATCGACACCTGGGACATGCCACAAGATGGTATGAAGAAGAAGTATAATTTTTCAAAGAAATTCGTTACGGAATTGAGCAACAAGAATGAATGGGATCCAAATACCATTACCAGACTTGGAAAGAATGCCATTCAATAGTACACAGATGGCTCAAAAGCAATAGAAGGAACTGAGCCAGGAACCAAACACTCTGAAAGCTTGGGAAAAGCCCCAAGTATCTCTCAAGCGGAAATCCACTACATAAAAAAGTGCGCCCCGTTAAAAATTGATAAGGGATACAGAAGACAAAGGATTATCATAATGTCGGATAGTCAAGCAGCCATTAAAGCACTGAGCTCTTGTGTAATCAGTTCCAAAATGGTGTGGGAATGCCTATACAAACTCAATGAACTAGGCGAGAACAATATAGTCACCTTACTATGGATTCCAGAGGACACACTGGAATAGAAGGGAATGAAATAGCAGATGAACTAGCAAAGAGGGGGACTGAAATACCTTTCTGGGGGCCTGAACCCTTTTGTGGAATCAGCCCCAAGGTAATATTGGAAGAAATAGGTAAAGCCTAGGAAAAGAGAAGATCTGACCATTGGAAAGATCTAGTAGGGATTATACATTCAAAGACTCTTCTGGGTGACTACAACCTGTTGAGATTAAATGAATGCATAAGTCAAATTGAAACTGCACTAAGAGTTTTAACAGGGATCCTAACAGGACATAGTCGCCTGTATGGGAACCTGAAAAAGCTCAAAATAGTGGAGGAAGAAGAATGCAGATTTTGTGGAATGGAAGAAGAAACCTCCATCCACATACTTTCCAACTGCACAGCACTTCAGAATCCTAGAGCACAGCACCTGGGAGATTACTGGATAGAAGAGGAACATTTACCTAAGTTGAAGCCTGCAGACATCCTAAAATTCCTCCGGGAAATAGGACTAAAGGAACTACTATAGTTTCTGAGACTCTCCTCAGAAACTGAGTAGAAGTAAAGGGGCACTATAGATCTTCTAGGTCTCAGTGAATGTCACTCCAAAATACAAGACAGTTCGAAGCAAGCCGGCATGAAACTGTCCGACGCCTTACAAATGTAGACTCCTCCTAATATTTTAATTATAGAATATTTTATTCATGAACTGATAGCTTTGGTATGAGAACCATGTGAGAATATCATCCACAATTTTTCAATTTATAGAAATTTTTGAAAGAATCCATGCTAGTGAATATTGAATCTATTTTAATACAGACCGTTGATGGAAAAATTAAGTACACAACTCGATTGTTTAAAAAATAGAGATGATTAAGAAGAAACTTACCTTCAATATGTTTTTGATTTTTCGACATATCCAAAGCAGACTCCTGTACATCGTCACTATCAGTGTCTTTATCAATATTGGTATCAACTTTTTTACTTAAAATATCGTTTATACTAAAAGGCGTAACTGAAGCAACATTCTTCTCATTTCTTTGACTACTTTCGTCTGCCATTATATCAATATCAATATCTCTATCCATTATAAAAAATTTCCCAATGTCACACAACACCCACACTAAAAAAAGTCCTTAAATCGTTGACGTGTATTCAGTGTTTCCCCTATCGCTGCAGACAAAATACTGCTGTTATTTCAACGCGTTCATAATATCTGTTATACTACTCATGTGCTTTGGAGAACGGCGAGAGCTTTTCGTCTCTTTTTAATCGGTTTTCCGCGGGAGTTTTCTTTCTTTGTTTTTCTGGATTTTGATTCGTTGAGGGTGGGACTTGAGATTCTTTAAATGTCGTATCAACATTAAGTGAGTAGATAGGTGATTTTCGAATGATGGATTTTTTTTCTTTATAATTAATTTAAAATTAATAAATATTTTTCATGGTAACTAATACTGAAATTTGTATTTCTTTGGTCAGTAAGTAACATTTAAACTCCTTTTTGCAAAAATTTTATCCATTTCTCATAATTTTCGTATAAAAATAAGTATACCTTTTGTAATATCGAGTGAATCAAGCTATTATATAAGTTACTCTACTAAATACATAAACATTTCTCTTTAAACTGTGAAATAATAATCAAATGTCAATTTTTCACGCAGGTACATGTTAGTGTATACCGTTTTTAATTTCTCTTATAGAGGGACTGATCAAAATATTCATACATCCTTAATATTTTTTAATTCTAATTTTGTTTGAGCTAACTGAAGCTTTTCCTTGGTGAGACTTGGTTCACAGACAGGTCAAAAACAAGGAAAGAACCAGGATTGTTTAGTGGAATGAGAACTACCACATCAACTGGATAGGATGAAAGGATACAGAAGACAAAGAATCCTATAGAACTCCTCCTTAACTTTGTTCAAAGTTTGAGGTGAAATATTCCGTATTTCTGTAGTTATCCTGTCTTTGAGGTCTAAAATGGTAGTTGGTTGTGTTCCATATACTTTGTTCTTGAGATAACCCCACAGAAAAACATCTAACGGCGTAAGGTCTGGCGATCTAGCTGGCCACTCAATAGTACCTCTTCGTCCAATCCATTTATTGGGGAAGATTTCATCTAAATAAGCTCTTACCATTAAAGCATAATGGGGTGTTGCCCCGTCTTGCTGGAACCAAACATTTTCATTCGGTAAGCTAGGATCTATTGCGTTGGGATATAAGTTTGGAATAACTTCATTTCTAAGCATATTTAAATATTTTTCAGTTGTCAAATTTCCATCTATAAATATAGGACCAATAATATGGTCGCCTATGATACCGGCCCAAACGTTCACCTTTTGAGGGTACTGAGTATGTGTCTAACGCATCCAATTAGGATTCTCTGCTGACCAATATCTACAGTTCTGTCGGTTTACCTCTCCATTCAAAGTGAATGTTGATTCGTCAGAAAAAAGAATGGTACCAAGAGCTATCTCATTTCTGTTCAGCTTATTCATCAATCTTTCGCAGAAATCCATTCTACGATCTGGATCGTCTTCTGTTAACTCCTGCACAAAAGTTAATTTGTAGGGATGAAGTTTTTCTTTATGAAGACATCTTAGAACAGTTGTATGACTTACATTATTCTCTCAGTCTCAGTTAAATATTTCATTGTTATGTCGACAAGGAAAGAGTGTTTGACAAAGATTTTACTTTTTCAGTATAAACTGTCAACACATCAACAACTGACAGAATAGAAAACAATCCACATTATTTACCGATTTAAAACAATCCACATTATTTACCGATTTTGTCTAATTATTGGCGTTTTCAGGCAATTTTTAGGTATTTACGATAAAGTTCATGGGCGTAGCAGGTTTTGTTTAATACACAAATACGTCTAATAATTAGTTAGTTTAGATTTTTGATAAATCCATATTTAGCTAATTTAAAAAAGTAGGTACCAATATTTCTAGTGTAATAAATTATTAATTTTAAAATTTCACCCTGTATAATTCGTAATTGACCATACATTATTTAGTTTGATGGAATCGGTTCATTAAGAGGATTTCAAAAATATGCAAATATACAGGGTGTTTCATTAAAAAAAACAGCACCGACTATGGCATACTTGCGTGAATCACCCTGTACATATAAATTTATGTTTACATAACTCACAACTCAATTCAAAAGTTGACGTGTCTCGGCATTTTTCATACTGTATAAGCTGATGAATTAAAGAGAAAAGGTTCAGCAACATTTTTTGTTGGACCAAAACTAATCCTTGGGACCGGAAAGAAAGTGGTCCAAGAGGGCAAATACAAAAATAACAACGTCTAAAGTGAATTTTAAATCCTGTTTCGCATGGTATCTTCATGGATTAGGTCGCTCCATTTTCCAAAGCTATCTTTCGTACATGTGAATGTAGTCAAGAAAGATCTAGGATTACTTCTAAGGCTGTACCCGTGATTCCTGTGCATAGGCGTTACGAAACTGATAGCCTCACTAAGCATCAACAATTATGGTACCACTGGAAGAAGATTTGTCTATAAAATGCCTCTGTAAGAAGCTAAAACAATAAAAAGCAGTGAAGATAATGCACCGAGAGCTGAATGAAGTAACCAAAATGGGTATGGTAATCGAGAATCACCCACAAAACTATTTTCAGCCAATGATGAGCAAAATTGGTCTTGGTATTGCAGTCTTGGCCTTTGTCTTTTATTTTACGCAGTGCCAGGATCAAGACTTAGAATATCACCGAGTCTTGGTCTTGCTTTGCTTATCACTTATTGCAACACAAGAAATTGATGAGATATAACATCCTTGATTATTATTTTAAGTAGAATTCTATCTTAATACTGGAATATTTAATTTGATCAAACCTTGTAGAAATTCCAAAATAATAATCTAATTTATAAAGATTCTATATTTTAATAATATTTACCACAACCTGATCCTGAATCCATCAACAAGCAATTTTCTTAGTCGGTTTTTTATATAATTTCACGTAAATTAGGAATGTTTGTATATTGTACGGATTATAATAACCATATGGGTCTCGAAGTGGGCCACTTTGTTCAAGTGCGCGTACTTACACAGACTTGTTTGTAAAATAACTATTTTAAACATATTAAGTGGTCGGGTATCGAGATATTTTTTGAGAGTAGTGGGCTTCCTTATGTTCTACATGTACAATATTATTATTATGGTTTCAGTGGAGGTTCGTAAGGTACCATTTTATCGATTTAGAATTTTGATTTTTTACGAAAATTTTCACGCAATAATTTTTTTACCATTTTCGAAGACAAGAATGTTCTCGCTGTTAAAATACGACAAAATTTTATGTGTTTTCTGCTATTCAAGCCAGGTTAAAATAACGTTCGAGCACTGCTGAAACAGAACACCTTATCACCATAAGCTTCTAATAGTCTTGTCAAAGTACACATAAAACCTCACAAAAAATACAAAAAACTTGAAAATTCAAAATTGAGTATTTAGAAGGGTTGTGTTTAATATGAGAAAATTGCCAATACATGAAAAAGGGGATCAAACACTGTGCAATAATTATAGACCAATATGTTTAGCCCAATCCAGCTTTAAAATAAATACGAGAATAATAGAGATCCGATTAAGAAGTCATATAGAAGCAAAATTAGAAGATGAACAAGCAGCTTTCAGACCAGGAAAGCAAGCAAATGATAATATATACATTTTAAGAAGACTAATTGATAATACAATTGAAGCGGGAGAAGAACTTGTATTTAGCATTTATAGACTTGAAGGCAGCTTTTGATATAGTAGAAAGAGGAAAAATTTGGGAGGTATTGGAAGACCTAGAAGTACCGACAGCCCTAATTAATATAATTAAAAGCACATACGAGACTGTCAAATTAAGAGTGCAGATAGGAGGTCGAAGATCGGAAGAGTTTTCAATGAAAAAAGGTATAAAACAAGGTGATAGCTTAAGCCCACTTTTTTTTGTTATTATTATGGACAAAATAGTGAAGGAAATGAAAAGACAAGGAGGAAATCTGGACACGATAATAGGGTACAGGAACATGGTACCGGTCAGACTAAGTAACCTACTATACGCAAACGATATCGTGCTCATATCAAAATCGAGAAATAAAATGCAGAAGCTAATTAACTTACTGGCAAGAGAAATAGAAAAGATGAAAATGACAATAAATACAGAGAAAACCAAAGTAATGATAGTAAATGAAAAACAGGGGTATTATTACGAGGAATTGAAATGTAATCACAAAACATTAGAAAGAGTAACAGCCTATAACTACCTGGGAAGTATTTTAACAGAAGATGGAAAAATAGACGCAGAACTTAATAACAGAGCAAATAAATCAACAAGATTATATTATTCCTTAAATCGAACATTACTAAGCCATAAATACATTGATATAAATACAAAGATGGAAATATACAACAAAATTACAGTACCAACTATCTATAACTTATGCCAGTGAGAACTGGGTACTGCAGAAAAAGCATGAAACAAAAATAAATGCAATGGAAATGAAATATTTAAGGAGAATAGCAGGAAAAACGAAATGGGACAAAGTAAGGAACGAAGAAATCAGAAGCATAACTAATCAAGACCCAATAATATCAAATATTAAAAAGAAACAATTGAACTGGTTTGGCCACCTAGTAAGAATGAAGCAAGATAGAATAGCGAGAAAAGTAATGGAAATGGGAATATCAAGAAAAAGACAAAGAGGAAGACCCAATGAGGAAATGGATAGTTCAGATTGAAGAAATTGGAAAGAACAAAGGGAAGTCTTTGGAAGAGATGAAGGCATTAGCCAGAGTCAGAAAAGAATGGAAAACATGGGTTCAGAAAGAACTCCAATCCGACGCCTGAGAAGGCATAAGGATAAGAGAAAGAAAGAAAGTGTTTAACAGGAGAAAAACTTTACATGCAATGTTCCGGAAAATCGTTGAGTACATTTTTTTCGTGTTGTTTTTTCTCTCTAATTGTTTAAATAATGAAAATACAGAAAAATGTTCACCATAAAAATTATAGCTGATACATTTATCCATAAATTTTATCTGAAAAGTTTTTCTGTAAATTGAAAAGTTTACGAGATAAAATTAATGTCAGTGCTAGTCAATTCGTAGTTACGTGCGAATGGCCCGGGAGCCAAATTTATTAACCGCTCGACTTTTGGGCTTATAACATTCTGAAAAAATAGATAAACACATTTGAAATGTGGAGAGAGATCTCAGCTTTCAGATAGAAATACTTTCAAATTTGAAAAAGTAGATTTTCTAACTGTTAAATCAGCTTATATATCAAAAACTAGAGCTAAAAAGTCCAAAAACAATTATAGTTCCTATTTAATTAATACTCATCCCAGCGATAATTCTTTCTAGATTTAGCATTGCAAATGAGCATAAAACATTATCGTTATAAAAGCAAAGCCATCAATATTTCGAATTTTGAACAAATGCTTTTTAAAAATCTGTTTTTTTGCATGCCTAATTTTACTTGTTTTTCTAAGACATCATTCAATTATATCTTTTTTCGGAATTGATATAATTCAATGAGACTTCACCACTGAACACTTTGAAGTGTCTACTTTCTGAACTACTATACAGTTTTTCTATAAATATCAGATTTTTTCAATAATAGACAATTATTAACAATGAATACTTAAATCAGGCGTCTTTCAGCAAACCTTCTACAACTTTTTATAGTGTTTATGATATTATCTAAACATTTGTGAACTTCATGATGAACCTATTTAGAAGTGATCGCGATACAAAAGAACACACCTTTGGCTCAGGTAAGAAAGAGAAGGGAGCACAAATGAAGGTGAGAGAGCGGCTTATACGCGCCAACAACAATACAAATAAAATATCAACAACAAAAATTTCAACAAATTACATTAGAAATAGAGTCTGTTATTAAAACAACAATGAAAATGAAGTGAGGTCAAAAAAATTAGGGTTCAATGAAAATCGTATGTATCTTTGTGGAAAATTCAGATACAAGAAAAGGTTTTAAATAAAATTTGCAGATTACGCCATAATCTTTGAAGTACGCTATGTTATATAATTTAATTTTTCAATTTATTATTGTTAATTAGAGAAATTTGGTAAAAAAAAAACTTTTTAGTGGAGATTTACGTGGAAAATCAATGATAATACTTATATAAAAAAAATTTCTACAATGTATTTGTAGATACCCATATTGGAACACATTTCATTTGAAATTTTTTTTTTCAATTCCATTGTCTACTTATTATCATGAAATTATGATGTTCAAAAATACTACTAGGAAAATTTCGTATATTTTGAAAAATAATGAAGATACAAAAAAAATGTATAGGCAAATTTTGTAGATAAATGTATTAGCTACAACTTTTGATTTGAAAATTTTCCTGTAATTTTATGATTTAAGCAATTAGAATGGAAAAACAAAAAAAACAAAAATTTACTCTGCGATTTTCCGGAAAATTGCCTGCCTAGCATCGTAAAGTTTTTCTCATGTTAATCACAACCCTTTTAAATACCTAATTTTGTAATTTTTCGTAATTTTTGCGAAATTTTACGGATATTTTGTGTGCTTTGACTAGGCTATAACCCAAAATAACCCAAAATTGGTAAACTAAGAGCCACCGTACTGTATCTATATATTTTTTAAATCCCACACCTTCTACCACACTGTTTAAACCTGATAATATCCATAAATTTTTCTCAGGATGATCAATTTTGACGCAAAATTCTCATTCAAGCACCTATTTCACTATTAATTTTTAACTTGCAGCGCATTTATATAATTAAGTAGCAAGGTTTATGATTCCTTCGATATAAAAAAATATTTCGATGGGATAAATTATAGAAAATTCCTGTTGCACAACGTAAGTGGCTGTAATTGAACAAGTGTTTTATAAATACCATCAACATTTTTAGTATAATCGATAATAGACATAGCAATATGCAAAAAACTGGTGAAATGGTAAGTAGAACCATACCGTTGGAATTTTTTTTGAACATTATGTGTATATGTTACACTGCTCAAATGAAAATGCAGAGTATCCACATGGAAAAGGACGAGAACAAGTAACAACACAAGCTCAAGACCGTTTAATAGACCTGATTGCTAGGAGAAACCCAGCCACAGCATTCACCACGGCTTTAAGAATCCCCAGCTTTGTTATTTCTGGCCAAACTGAAGATATTACAGATAGAACCGGTGTGTAGATATATCATTATAATGCATCTACTCTCCAAATATCAACTTGGCTTCTCGTTTCCTTTGGAAGTTACAATCTATTTTAGTTTTAGGGGTGACATTTCAACCCTTGTTCCCCATCGCAAGCAAATTTCCTTGGAACAGTATGTTTTTATCAGTATAATGCCTCCACCATCTAAATATCAACTTGGCTTCTCGTTTCCTTTGGTAGTTACAATTTATTTGAGCAAGCAAATTTCCTTGGAACAGTATGTTTTTATCATTATAATGCCTCCACCATCTAAATATCAACTTGGCTTCTCGTTTCCTTTGGTAGTTACAATTTATTTAAGTTTTAGGGGTGACATTTCAACCCTTGTTCCCCATCGTAAGCAAATGTCCTCCGAACAGTGTGTTCTTATAGGTAATCATAATGCATCCAAATATCAACTTGGCTTCTCGTTTCCTTTGGAAGTTACAATCTATTTTAGTTTTAGGGGTGACATTTCAACCCTTGTTCCCCATCGCAAGCAAATTTCCTTGGAACATTATGTTTTAATCATTATAATGCCTCCACCATCTAAATATCAACTTGGCTTCTCGTTTCCTCTGGAAGTTACAATTTATTTAAGTTTTAGGGGTGACATTTCAACCCTTGTTCCCCATCGTAAGCAAATGTCCTCCGAACAGTGTGTTTTTATAGGTAATCATAATGCATCTACTCTCCAAATATCAACTTGGCTTCTTGTTTCCTTTGGAAGCTACAATTCATTCTAGTTTTATGGGTGACATTTCAATCCTTATTTTCCATCGTAAGAAAATGGTCCTCCCCATATTTAGAGCTCGATATCTAGCTTTATTCTTTTTATTAGACTTAATAGCCTGGATACCGCCTCCCTTGCGTAGCTCTCTGCCCTCGGCTTTTCTTCTCCGAGTAAGTGAAACAGCACCCTTGCTAGTACTTCGCACTACTTCGTCTTCTTCCTGGCAGAACCTGCATAGGCCAATTGTGTGCATATGCTTTCTCAGCCTACAATGTCTGGTAAGCATTCCCACCATCATCCTCGTCGTTTTAGCCGTGCCTTTGTCTGGGGTTTCATGTTTATCCATTTGTGGACGCTCTATTTACTTAGGCTTTTAGCAATTCCACAAGAAAATACTGGCCCTATCATGACCTACGTTGCTTCCTGCTTGGCTAATGCATCGGCCTTTTCATTGCCTTTTATTCCTTGGTGGCCTGGTACCCAGGCTAGGGTCACTCTATTATGACTACCTAGTCTGTTAAGGGCCTTGCGACACTCCCACACTATTTTTGATGTGCTTCTTGGCTGTCGGAGTAGATGACGATTCTTTGGTATGTCTGGGCTGTAATGTCCATAGGCAATTAAATCGACTTGAACAGCCTCCATAATGGAGCAGGCATTCCACAGCAGTTAATCAATAATTTAATAGACAGTCTCACAAATTGAGCAGCATTAAGGGCAGCCAGAGGTAGTTTTTCTTTCTTGTGTTGCCTTTGTTATTCTCTGGATAATGTAAATACCGTTTTTTCTTTCAAATATTTACAAAGAAAATTCAAAAATTTGTATATTATCCACTTAAATTGTCGAGTAGTGTATATTCTTGTGAGGATCTTACAGAATTATTACACCAGCGCAAAAGTACACAGTCTTTAAGCTTAGTAAATGTTTTATTCGAATTAAAAAGCCCATTAATTCACCTCATCCGCTTTCGTGTCTAGCTAAAAGTTGAAGAATATTAAATCTGAGTAAATCTCTTTCATATGTAAATTCTCCCAAAGAAATTGGAAACTTTTCAAAGCAAAGCAACTTTAAATTAATACGGAAAAGCATTTTGAGATCCTTTTTGGAGTAGATAAGTTTATTTCCTCGTGGAAATTACCCATTTTATAAAGTACGTGCAAAGTTTTCATCTTTAAATGATTTCAATTTATTTAAAATTCTTCTAGACGTTGTTTATTTTGACCACCATGGAATATACAGATACTCTTTTTGTCTTTTTGTTAAAAAACTTTGAAGATAAAACCACTTTCAATTAGAGAGGTTTTTCATTTGGAGACATCCTGTATATTTCAAAATACAGAGTGAGGGCCATTGTATCAAACTACGCCTTCCAATACATTTTTTGAAAAACACTCCTATAGTTGTTGCAGCCAAATATTGTCATTTGGGATATTGTTATTGTCTGACAGTTTCAAAAAATGAAATTTCCAATTTAAAATACGTTCCCCTCAATGAAAAAACGAAAAATTATTTTGTCTCCTATTATTTTAGACCATAGACTCAGTTTTTGTGGATATTTAGCTCGGGATTGACACATCCAAGGAGATTTATCACGTGACTAGTATCCATAGAGTAATAAATAAAAGAGGTTTTAAATCATATGGAAAGAAATGGAACAAAGTTTGTGCACAGCCAGCTGCGCATGGCGCTTTACAGCAACTAACTGAACTAACAAACCCCGCCTCCCTCTACACAAAACTTCATTTTTAGTATTAATTTAATTTGAGGTTAGTCGTTTTCATTTTTGAATTTATTTTTATTTAATCTACTCATTGCTCTATCTGCAAATGAATTAATTATCTTTATCATTGGTACCTACTATTATCACAGCATTTATCATCACTTATCATGGGTAAGTTGGAAAAATGTTCTACCCTAAACGTTTGAGGTTGGGTTTTCGTAAAATAATGATAATATTATTTTTAATTTTATCGGTTTTTTGCAAGAACGAAGGATTACCAACAATTTGTTACCCAAATCAAAATAATATGTATGTACTAGATATATATCAATGTAATTTAGGTTGTAATTGTAGGTACCTAGTACTCATGTGAAAAAAAGTGCTTTAATATTTTGAACACTGTAATTGTTTGCTTTCTAGATATTAAACAAATTCATAAATGGTTTGAAACAATGAACCTTACTTATTAAAAATAAAAGGTGTTATTTGCGTGAAGATCACTTCGTTAAAAATAATTTTACTGACTCATTTAGATTCAACATTTGCACTTCCTTTCTAAACTTAGTTCAATTTCCATCCCAATTCAGATTTAGGTATTGACTGTTTTTGTATGTTATTTTGAATATTTTATTGTATGAAAGATGTTGAATTAATAACATTTGACCCCGACCACCTGATAATAAGTCAATATTTTACCTCCTTACTAAAGGTATATGGTACCCATATATCAACTGTCGTGAATTATGGTT